>JAKUCV010005926.1:7377-30862 GCA_028386065.3 Turnera subulata | reverse complement strand
CCATCTTATGTGTGCATATTATTTGATTGATATAGGAGTTGATAACGAACAATTTGCTGAGGAACCGGACTTGGAACTTGCTGGACAATTCCATAATTGATTATCGGCTAAGGTGAGGATGGATAACCCTTGTTATGTTGCCTGTAATACTTTGTGTGCTTTGTTGTTCGATTGAACTGCTGAATTGTTGATTGTTGGCTGATTGACTGCTGTGGATAATATTGTTGCTTTTGGACTGTGAAATTGATTCTGTGGATAATATGCTGAGATTGATGTTGAACTGTTGACTGTGGATATTGTGGAAAAGAAATTGGAATATGTAGTTGGATTGGATTTGAGATGTTGATATAATTGTCATGTGGAAAGTAGTGGTACGACCCGATGGTTTGAAAATTAATTTTGGGATGCTATGGTCGGTTCTTGGTTTGCTTGGCTCGTCATGCCTGTGGTCGGGGTATACCGAATACCCAGTGGCTCGGATATGCCGAATATCCATTTGGCTTGTTGCCTGTGGTCGGGGTATACCGAATACCCAGTGGCTCGGATATGCCGAATATCCGTTTGGCTTGTTGCCTGTGGTCGGGGTATACCGAATACCCAGTGGCTCGGATATGCCGAATACCCGTTGGGCTTGTTGCCTGTGGTTAGGGTATACCAAATACCCAGTGGCTCGGATATGCTGAATATCCGGTTGGCATGTTGCTGCGTGAGGTTGGGGTATACCGAATACCCAGTGGTTTGGATATACCAAATATCCGGGTTTTGAGATGTGGATTGGTTTTTGACCTAGCATCCGGAATTAATTGATAACCAGGTACGACCCTAGCTTGTCCAGTGACAGGGGCCCGGAAGATGAAATTGGTAATAATAATTAAGCATTCTTTTGGCCTTGGCTCAGTTGTTGAGATATGTTGTTGCTTGTCTGTGATTGCTTTTAAGTATTACGGTTGCTTGCATATCACTGTTTATCCTTCGTCGGTGAGCACTTCGGACTCACCCCTCGCCTGCGGGGTTTCATCCCGTAGGTTAAGTTGCTTCGTAGTTCAGGTACGATGTTCGATGGCTGCTGCTTTCTTCTCCACCTGACTCCGGATCCATACCCCCGTTGCATGTGCATAAGTCTTCCGCTGCTATACTATTACTTTTGATGTTGTACTACATTTCCGCTGCTGTGTGATATATATTGCTGTACTGCTGATTTCCTGTGATATGTATATTACTGATACTATCTGCTGCTGCTGAGAGCACTGTGTTTGGATTGAATAATGGTCCCCGAGTGTGGGTGACAGTTGTATTGATAGTTGCTATTGTATAATATTTGCACGTTGTACTGTTTGTTCTATCATTATGAATAGTTTCGGCACGTGTTTACTGTGTTACGGTAAATACGGGTCGGGGCGCTTCAGTTTGGTAGCGGAGCGGGCAGTAGGTCCTTGGGTGTTGCTGTGATTATTTGTGCACAGTTTGTCATGAGTTAGTATAATATGCATGCATATACATTCTCATATAGGGTAAGACGAATGGATCCGGTTGGAGAGAATCAGCATACTGGAGGTCACCTAGACGTCGATGTCATAGCAGGTACTTTTACAGCTTTTGGTAGTACTGCTTATACTTTGATTGATCCTGGTGCTACGCATTCTTTTGTCGCGCAAAGTTTTGCGACACAACATAAATGTACGGAAAAAAACTTAACTTGCCGATGAGGGTTAGGTTACCTGCGGGTATAGTGGTCAGATTAACCCATGTGTGTAGAGATGTTTCTCTTTCGTACGATAATGAGGTCTTTCTTGCACGGTTGGTTGTGACGAACATGGGAGGATTTGGCATAATCCTAGGAATGGATTGGTTGTCCAAGTACAGTGCTATGGTGAACTGTCGAACCAAGGAAGTGTTGTTGACTTCCGAAGGTGGACATAAGATTTTGCTGACAGGTATTGGGAGAGCTGCTACCACATGTAGTATCTCTGCTAATCAAGATGTTGGGATACAGCCATTGGGTCCAGATGCTTTATTGACCCATGCCAAGGGTGAAGAAGTTCAGACTCCGGTTTTGGGAGACATCATGGTTGTGAGGGAGTTTTCAGATGTGTTTCTGGAGGATTTGCCAGGATTGCCACCTGACAGAGAAGTGGAGTACACCATTGATTTGATGCCAAGAGTGACACCCATCTCGATGGCACCATATCGGATGGCACCAACAGAACTTCAGGAGTTGAAGAAACAGTTGGATGAGCTGTTAGGAAAAGGTTTCATCAGACCTAGTATTTCACCTTGGGGATCACCAGTCCTCTTTGTGAAGAAGAAGGATGGTAGTTTGCGCATGTGTGTGGACTACCGACAGCTGAACAAAGTGACAGTGAAGAATAAGTATCCGCTTCCCAGAATTGATGATCTTTTTGATCAGTTACAGGGAGCTACTGTATTCTCTAAGATTGATCTTCGATCTGGCTACCATCAGGTCAAGATTGCAGAGAAGGACATACCGAAGACAGCCTTCCGCACTCGATATGGTCACTTTGAGTTCACAGTGGTTCTATTTGGCTTGACCAATGCACCCGCAGTTTTCATGTGCTTGATGCACTTGGTCTTGAACGAGTTCTTGGATAAGTTTGTGGTAGTCTTCATCGATGACATCTTGATCTACTCCAAGAACCGGGAAGAACATGAAGAGCACCTGAGGGTAGTACTTCAGAGGTTGCGAGAGAAGGAGTTGTATGCTAAGTTTAGCAAATGTGAGTTTTGGCTTGAAGAAGTTGCATTCCTTGGACATGTTGTGTCCGGGGATGGAATTAAGGTTGATCCTGCCAAAGTAAAAGCCGTTCTGGAGTGGGAGCTGCCCAAGACGGTACCAGAAGTCAGGAGTTTTCTTGGCCTTGCAGGATATTACCGAAGATTTATCGAGGGTTTCTCTTTGATAGCTAGTCCCATGACCAAGCTATTGAGGAAAGATCAAGCCTTTGTTTGGAGTGAGGATTGCCAGAAGAGTTTTGATGAACTGAAGAAGAAGCTGACAACAGCACCAGTCTTGACAGTGCCTAAGCCAGGAGTGGAGTATGTGCTATTCTGCGATGCTTCAGGTCTTGGGTTGGGAGCTGTTCTGATGCAAGAAGGCCGAGTGATAGCCTATGCTTCGAGACAGTTGAGGCCACACCAGAAGAACTATCCGACACATGATTTGGAGATGGCTGCAGTGATCCTTGCTTTGAAGATCTGGCGACATTATCTGTTTGGAGAGAGATGCCGGATTTTCACAGATCATAAGAGTCTCAAGTACATCATGACTCAGAAGGAGCTTAACCTGCGACAAAGACGTTGGGTTGAGTTGCTGAATGATTATGATTGTACTATTGAGTATCATCCTGGAAAAGCTAATGTTGTAGCAGATGCCTTGAGTCGGAGACAGCCAGAAGATGCTTTCACGACCTACTCAATGTCCTTACTCATTGAGTTAAGGAAGATGGGAGTTGATTTGTCAATCGATGAGACGCGAGCTTTGTTGACACATTTTGAAGTCAAGTCTAACCTGAGAGGCTGGATTGTGGAGTTACAAGATGAAGATCCCGACCTGATCAAGCTGAAGGAAGCAGTCCGTAGTGGAAAGGAAGATAAGTTCCACATAGCAGAGGATAGTGCATTGATGCTGGGAAAGCGTCTATGTGTACCCAGTGTTGGTGACCTACGCAGTCAGATTCTGGAAGAGGGACATATGACACCGTACGCTATGCACCCCGGGAGCACCAAGATGTATCAGGATTTGGGGAGTCATTTTTGGTGGCCACGCATGAAGAAGGATGTAGCCGAGTATGTGGCTAAGTGTATCACTTGTCAGCAAGTGAAAGCTGAACATCAGACTCCAGCAGGGAAGATGAGATCTTTGTCAGTGCCAGAGTGGAAGTGGAAATGATTACTATGGATTTTGTGGTCGGATTACCGTTGACCCGGAGACAGCATGATGCCATCTGGGTTATCGTTGATCGACTTACAAAATCAGCTCATTTTCTTCCCATTCGACAGACAGACACCTTGGATAAGTTGGCGAAGCAGTACATTGCAGAGATTGTGAGACTACATGGAATTCCTAAGTCCATAGTCTCAGACAGGGATCCGAGATTCACATCGCGGTTCTGGAAGAGTCTGCAAGCAGCTTTGGGGACGAAGCTGAGTTTTAGTACTGCATTCCATCCTCAGACCAATGGACAGTCGGAGAGGACTATTCAGACACTAGAAGATATGCTAAGGGCTTGTGCTCTTAACTTCAGTAGGAGTTAGGATCAGTATCTACCTTTAGCGGAGTTTGCCTACAACAACAGTTATCATTCCAGTATTGGCATGCCTCCGTTTGAAGCTCTTTACGGAAGGAAGTGCCGAAGTCCAGTTTGTTGGGATGAAGAAGGTCTCCGTTTGATCGTTGGTCCAGATCTGGTTAAGCAAACTGTTGACAAAATTCAGACAGATAAGCAGAGCATGAGAGCAGCACAGGACCGACAGAAGAGCTATGCCGATAAGCATCGCCGGGAGATGGAGTACCAAGTGGGAGAACAGGTTTTCCTCCGAGTTGCACCGTGGAAGGGTGTAATCAGATTCGGGAAAAGAGGGAAGCTGAGTCCCAGGTACATTGGACCGTATGAGATTGTGGAAAGGATTGGACCCCTGGCGTACAGATTATCTTTGCCAGAGGAGTTGTCACGGATTCATGACGTATTCCATGTTTCCATATTGAGGAGGTACAGATCAGATCCGAGCCATGTGGTTACTACAGTAGATGTTGAGGTCGCAGAGGATCTTACATATACAGAAATGCCGGAGCAGATCCTTGCCCGAGAAGTCAGACAGTTGAGGAATAGAGTTATTCCAATGGTAAAGGTTAAGTGGAGTAAGCACTCTGCGAATGAGTCCACGTGGGAAGTTGAGGAGCATATGCGTTCTCAGTATCCGCACTTGTTCACAACTTCGGAGTGAATTTCGGGGACAAAATTCTTTTAAGGTGGGTAGGTTGTAATAGCCCAGGTAAAAATTTCATTTTTACCGGGACTGTTTAAGTTAATGTACAGTAATTTACCAATGATTTTTAATCTTGGGTAATTAAATTATGGTAAATTGAGTATTGGATTCCGAAACCGAGCCTTGTTCCATGCTCGGGATTTTTCTGCAGATTTTACGGACCAAAGTTGGAATTTTTCCGGGTCCGGGAATCTTCGGAAAAAGCCGAGATTATTCTCGAATTATCGGACCAGAAATAAGATAAGTGGGTATACCGGATATTTTCTGGTCCAGGTGGGTCACACTTCACATGCAGCATAGTAACTGCATAATTGAAGTTCAATTATTCAGCCGCCAATTCCTATTCAGCCTGTGAACTACCTATTTCACTTGTGATTAACCAGAGATTTTGCTGCCTATAAAATTATTTTTCCTCTATCTTCTTAGTGCACTTCATCATCTTCTGCAAGTTTTCAAACCACCCTGCAAAAACCATTTCCTTCCTGCAACTAACCAGAAAAATAAGGAAAGAAAAAGAAAAAAAAAGAAAAAAAAAACCCAAACAACACACACCAACACCCCTGCCACGTCACCACCACCTACTTCCTTCTTCTTCTCCACCTTGCGGCCGAGCCGCCACCAACCGCTGTGAGCCACACCCCACTCGAGCCACCAACACCTCACGCACCTTCCCTCCCTTCTCCCTCTCCCTCTGTCGCAACCGGTCGCCTCCGCCTTCACCCCGAGCGCGACGACCAGCAAGACGACCCGAACGGAGCCGCCGTCTCCTTCCTTTCCTCGTGCGCACCGCCGGCCGCAGCAACGCCGCCTGCACTCCCCGCCCCTGCTGCCGCGTCGCCGCGTTGCCGTCCGCCTCGCCCCGGTGCCGCCCTCGCGCCATCCCGTCGCTGCAGGTGAGCTGCAGATCCGCTGTGAGGCGCCGACCCGGATGGACCTCCATGGGTCGGGTCGACCCGCAGGTTGAGTTTGGGTCAGATAGGTTTGTGGGCTAAATGGTTGGGTTGAAACGGTTGGGCTTTGGGCTTGGATTTTGGATGGGTGGGCTGTGCGCTGGGCCTATTGCGCGGGCCAGATCTTGGGCTCCTGTTGGGGCTTGAGATGGCTTGTGCAGTGGGCTGGGCTAACACTACTTGGGCCCAGTCCAGGGTTTTATTAAAAAAAAAAGAAATAGAAAGAAAATGAAATCTGGGAAATAAAATGGAAGAAAATAAAAATGAGATTGAGAAAATATATTATGGTATGGAAATAAATATTTTGAGGAAATAATTTTGGAAAATATTATATGGTATGGAAGAAAAATAATAATTGTAGAAATAGTATTTTGGAAAGTACATACTTAAGGAATAATTTTGGAAAGGGTATTATCAATGTAATAAAATACCGGAATAATACCCGGGTATAGGAGTAAATATAGAGTAGTATTTTGGGCACTTGAAAATAAATGGTGAATGATGATAATAATGGAAAATTAAACCTGGGGAGTAACCGAGCCGAGTTTATATTTAGTTTCCGGTATACAGTATTAGCAAGGCATTTGCATACCATCTTATGTGTGCATATTATTTGATTGATATAGGAGTTGATAACGAACAATTTGCTGAGGAACCGGACTTGGAACTTGCTGGACAATTCCATAATTGATTATCGGCTAAGGTGAGGATGGATAACCCTTGTTATATTGCCTGTAATACTTTGTGTGCTTTGTTGTTCGATTGAACTGCTGAATTGTTGATTGTTGGCTGATTGACTGCTGTGGATAATATTGTTGCTTTTGGACTGTGAAATTGATTCTGTGGATAATATGCTGAGATTGATGTTGAACTATTGACTGTGGATATTGTGGAAAAGAAATTGGAATATGTAGTTGGATTGGATTTGAGATGTTGATATAATTGTCATGTGGAAAGTAGTGGTACGACCCGATGGTTTGAAAATTAATTTTGGGATGCTATGGTCGGTTCTTGGTTTGCTTGGCTCGTCATGCCTGTGGTCGGGGTATACCGAATACCCAGTGGCTCGGATATGCCGAATATCCATTTGGCTTGTTGCCTGTGGTCGGGGTATACCGAATACCCAGTGGCTCGGATATGCCGAATATCCGTTTGGCTTGTTGCCTGTGGTCGGGGTATACCGAATACCCAGTGGCTCGGATATGCCGAATATCCGTTGGGCTTGTTGCCTGTGGTTAGGGTATACCAAATACCCAGTGGCTCGGATATGCCGAATATCCGGTTGGCATGTTGCTGCCTGAGGTTGGGGTATACCGAATACCCAGTGGTTTGGATATACCAAATATCCGGGTTTTGAGATGTGGATTGGTTTTTGACCTAGCATCCGGAATTAATTGATAACCAGGTACGACCTTAGCTTGTCCAGTGACAGGGGCCCAGAAGATGAAATTGGTAATAATAATTAAGCATTCTTTTGGCCTTGGATCAGTTGTTGAGATATGTTGTTGCTTGTCTGTGATTGCTTTTAAGTATTACGATTGCTTGCATATCACTATTTATCCTTCGTCGGTGAGCACTTCGGACTCACCCCTCGCCTGCGGGGTTTCATCCCGTAGGTTAAGTTGCTTCGTAGTTCAGGTACGATGTTCGATGGCTGCTGCTTTCTTCTCCACCTGACTCCGGATCCATACCACCGTTGCATGTGCATAAGTCTTCCGCTGCTATACTATTACTTTTGATGTTGTACTACATTTTCGCTGCTGTGTGATATATATTGCTGTACTGCTGATTTCCTGTGATATGTATATTACTGATACTATCTGCTGCTGCTGAGAGCACTGCGTTTGGATTGTATAATGGTCCCCGAGTGTGGGTGACAGTTGTATTGATAGTTGCTATTGTATAATATTTTCACGTTGTACTGTCTGTTCTATCATTATGAATAGTTTCGGCGCGTGTTTACTGTGTTATGGTAAATACGGGTTGGGGCGCTTCATATTCAATCATGTAGTGGCTTTTTTTGCATTAAATTAATCAAATATTTCATGGAAAACAATATTTTTGGCAAGTACAGCCCCACATTTGAAAGTGATTGTCCTTGGCTTTTGTTTATTGTCATTGCGTAGTATATTGTTATTGGAAACTCTCTCCTCCTTAGTTTGAATGGCCACTTGGTGTCTCTTGACATCACTATACGTGATAGATAAACTTTACCTGATGCATTTCCTTCTCCCAATTTTTCAGCTTCAATGAACCATTTCCCTAATTGTGTTACAATTAGTCGTGTTCCATTGCAAAGGCCAACCATTGGGTTGATGTTACGTAGGAGCATGATTGGAACCCCGACTTTAAGTTTTAATTCATGGTTCGGCAATCCCGACTTCTTGATCTTGTTTAAGAATTCCACGGGATATAACATGTCATGTTCTGGTATGGTTGTTGATTGTGCGCAGATGCTATCACTACTTAGGTAGCACATTTCCTCTCCTTCCATTTTGTTTATGATATATTCATTCAATTCTGTTGCAACCTCATTTGTCGGCGCCAAGATTGCCCTTTCATGCAAATATTTTGGGTCCTTTTGTTGGGTTGAAAATTCTGGATATGTGGAGCTAAATATTGTTTGGAATGTATTTTGTAACGACCCGGGTAAAATTTTCGTGATTTTTACCAAGTTGTTTTGACCTTTACGGTGGTTAATAAAATTTTATCGCGGTTAATCAAGAATTTTACCAATCCGAGTTAATTTTCATTATTTTCACTATTATTTTTACTACTCTCAAAATTATTATTATTATTGTTATTGTTGTTACCATTATTATTATTATTTTCCTAATCAACATTGATAATAATACTTTTGTTATTATTTTGTCAGGATATATTTTGTTGCAATGATTTACTAAAAATTCATCTTTTATTTCCATAATATTTAATAAATTAATCTTTGGGGATTTATTTTGAATTTTATAAAAGAATAATTTTTAAATTATGTTTAAGTTTTACAAAGATTAAGTTAAAATGGTAAACACAAGGTTTAGTGTAGTTCGACCGATACGACGTTTTGGAGTGTCTTTCGTTAACCGAGCCTCGATTTTCAATTCCGAGACTTGGACGATGCTCAGGGGTATTAATCGGATTTTCCGAGCCCAAGTTGTATTTTCGGACTCGGGACGGAAAGACGAGAGTACCCCTACGATCACGTTATCCCGACATAAAAATCCAGCCTGGCCAATCGTGGCTTGTCACGCGGCCACTCTTCTTTCCTTTTCTTTCCTTTCCTTTCTTTTCTTCCATTTTTCCTCTCTCCCGGTTTTTCTTCCGCCGCCCTACCCCACCTCTTTCTTTTCTTTTTCTTTCTTTTTTTTCCCCTTGTTTTTCCACACGCCAGCCCCCTCCCCTCACTTTCTTTCTTTTCCATTTTTTGTACCCCTTGTCTTCTTCCTCCCTTCCTCCTCCTCATCTTCTCTTCACCTCGCGCCCTCTACCGTCACACACCTCCTCCTCTCTCTCCTTTCCTCCTCTCCTCCCCTGCGCCGCCGACCCGAGACCACCATCCACAAACCCGACCGCCCCCAGCTCACCTCCTTCTGCTCCTCCATCCTCCTCCCTTCGCTGACGAGGCCGCCACCAATACCTCTGACCGCCGCCTCATCTCCACCACATGCTCCTCCTCTGCCGTTGCAGCCAGATGACGTCGCCGCCACCACCCCTAAGACGAGCTCGAGACCACCATGCACAGGAGGCCCGATCTCTTCTCCTCCTCACCGCCCCTGCTCTTTGCCTCCTTCCTGTTCTTCCCTTCGCCACCTGTGTCCCTCTTCCCTACCTCTGCTCGCGACCACCAGCGGGGCCAGAATACCGCCGTCGTCTTCTTCCCTCTGATTTCGCTTGCAGTCGTCTCCAAGAGCCGACCTCGCTGCCGCCGTCAAGGGACAGAGCTAGGACCACAACCAAGCGAATGATCAATCTCCCTGTGCCTCCGAACAGCTCTCTCTGTCGCCGGTCGAATGGATGTGTTGGGTAAGAATCAACGACGATCCTTACCTCTCCCTTCTTCATTCTTTTTCTCCTGTTTATCCCGATCTCTATTGATTGGACTAATCGGGTCTTGCCCTTGTTGTTTCGTGTTCACCGTTTGTGGCTTGCAAATGTACTGGGAAAGATGTCCGATGATGTTGTTGTGGTTTCAGATGTGTTGGATGTTCTGTCGATGTTGTTGTTGTCGTGGATTTGTGAATGGTTACTGTCGAGATGGATGCGTGTGGCGTGATGTTGATGGTCTGGTTGGTGTTGATTGTTGTTGGTTGTGCGTGTGTTGCTGGCGATGAACAGTAGCTGGACAGTAGCCGTGAACAAGTAATCTGTGGAGTTCTTGGACTTCTGTGAACAGTGTTTGGCCGGAATCCGGCGAGGTTTCGGCAATCTCGGGAATTTTCCGGTGAACCCGGGAATGGACCTGTTGGTAAAACCCGAAACCTTGGACATATGCATATTAACGAAGCCGAGCCACGATAACGAACCCGGACATTAAAAAGACGTTAATTAAACGAACAATTAAATTAATTTTTACCTACGATTTTAATTTTATACCTTGTTTTATTTTTAATTATGCTTCCTTTATTTATTTAATCATGCTTTTAATTTTATTATTCCAATTGGGCTGTTAGAAAGGTATATTAATTTTCAGTTGTTTAATTTTATCTGGGCTAATTAATAAAAGGCCCATAATGCTATTTATTTTAATTATGTCTTTTAATTCTCAAATTATATTGTTAACAGATTTATCCTCCGTGGGCTAAATGCTCGTGAAGGCCTACGGAGCCTAATTTCCAGAATTTCTTTGATTACGTTTAAATTGGGTTAAAACTATAAAGATCTCATATAAATGTGAGTATATCTCAATTATGTTGTTTTATTTGTTTTGGGCTAAATAATGTTAGACCCAAATCTTATTTATTGATTTCACTCTTATATACGTATATATAAACATATAAATATGTAAATCGTATTACAATTATCTCACTGAATAAAATAATACTACACTATGATCTTACTTGATTTTATATATGTACTTATATTTACAGTTATATGTGATTTACTAATTATATACATATATATATTTTACAATAGTTACTTCTTTTAGCATATATATATATAAAAATACACCTATATATAAATACGGGTCATAATGTGTCCTGATTACAAATATAATTCACTATAAATAATTTTGTATTTATAAGGCCTATTATATAAACCATAGAAATCATTTTATGGCTACATTATATCTTATAGTGGAATTACTTTGATAAAATTCTCACATTATTTTACTAACAGTTATGTCGTTCACTCATTAATTTTATTATTTCTGTTATTTTATAATTATTGGTATATAAGTATATATGAAATGATAAGTATCACTTTTACAACATTACAATACAGTTATTTTATACCATACGATCGGCTAAGCTAAATTGTTATCAATGGTACTATTTCTTTTTATTCTATTTAAACGGTTTTAATTAACGAAATTGTTGTTTGGTACAGTATTTATGTATTTTGTTATCCTCACTATTTTATAAACCTTGATTATTAAATGTATATATATTTATTATTACTTTCATCAGGGGTAATTATTTTATGAAATATCATTTATTTTATATTATATTTTGGCTATGATTATTTTATGAGTTATAATTATTTTACAACCGTAAAAGCAACGTTTAACGGAAAAGGACTTGGAACATCGATGTGATTAAGCAGCACGATAAATTAATAATCAACCACATGCATTGCAATATTCAATGTGCATTATTTGTGATTATATGTGTTGATATGGTATAGGGATATCAAGGCTTGATCAGATTCCAGCTTTCAGAGAATACCAGGTGAGGTTGCATATACGTCATTCCACCCGTGATAGCCGGGATGGTTGGTCTTGGAACTACATAGGTTCTATTGCATCTTATGGTTATTGTTGTTGATATCTTTGTGATATTTGTTGATATTTGTTGTGAGGATGGATAACCTTTGATATGTTGCACATAATACTGTGTGTGTTTCTCTGATAATTATTTGCTTGATTGAACTGCTGAGTCGATTGAGTTTGGTTGTTGTGTTACTGTTATTGTTGTTGATTCGTTAACCATGGATAAACTGATATGATGAGATAATTGGATAATTGGAAGTTGTGTTGATGACTTAATTGTCACTAGGAAAGTAGTGGTACGACTCGATGGTTAGAGACTGTTTTGTGGTGGCCATGATCTGGGTTCTTGTGATAAGCATGTCTATGCTTGGGATGTCTATCCCGTGATTATATTTTGGGATGTCTATCCCTAGGTTACTATTTTGGGATGTCGATCCTTGGGCTCTCTTGGTTTTGATCTGGCACCCGAAATATGTTGATAACCAGGTCTGACGCCTAGTGTAACAGCCCAGGTAAATTTTACGTTTTACCGCGACCGTAATTCTTTTGCACAGTGATTTATCGTGAGGAATTAACCTTTGGAAATTATTTCATGGAAAACCGAGCATCGGATTCCAATTCCGAGCCCCATTCCATACCCCGGATATTTTTACGGAATTTTCGGGACAAGTTGGAATTTTTCGGATTGGTAAAAACGTGAAAAGACAATTATGCCCCTAGGTT
This sequence comes from Turnera subulata, assembly GCA_028386065.3. Classification (NCBI taxonomy): domain Eukaryota; kingdom Viridiplantae; phylum Streptophyta; class Magnoliopsida; order Malpighiales; family Passifloraceae; genus Turnera; species Turnera subulata. Next base: position 18,259 of record JAKUCV010005926.1, on the reverse strand, counting down.
AATTTAAAACCCAAGGGAAATTAGAAGGGCATAAAAGTCTTTTGTTGGACCAGTGCACCAGTAATCGGACGAGGCCAGAACTCGTCAGCGACATATGGACGTGGATGGAACAACAACCGCAGAGCTTCCACCGTGGGATGGACCGGGACCAGCGGAACCACCTCTGGTGACAATCGTACTAGAGCTCCTTTGTCCACGATTAGATGTTTCGAATGCAACGAGTTGGGGCACTACCGTTTTGCATGCCCTAAGCTTGGGAGGGCCGAGAATCCAACCCCAACACAGACCGTTCCAGCCTCGGTGGCTAGTGTACCGAGTGGACCTGGAGGTTCTGGACAAAGCCGTAGACGAGGAAACTCTACTGCACAAACACAATCTGCTGCCAATCAAAGTGTAGCAGTCCCTAGAGCCTTCGTAATCACTGCAGAAGATGATCCTGATGCTGCCCAAGTAATTGTAGGTACCTTTACAGTTTATGACAATGTTGCACATACTTTAGTAGATCCTGGAGCTACACATTCTTTCATAGCCCAGAACTATGCCATGCAACATAACTGTGTGAATGAGAAGCTAGAACACCCGATGAGGATTAGAATACCAGCAGGTATTATAGTAAGGTTAGACCGTGTATGTAAGGACGTACCCCTAGTATACGGCAAAGAAACCTTTCCTGCCCAGCTTATTGTCATGAACATGGGAGGTTTTGATATAATCTTGGGCATGGATTGGTTGTCGAAGTATCGAGCAATGGTGGATTGCAGAGCTAAGCAAGTGACGCTGACATCCACCGGAGATCGACCGATTATCTTGACTGGTATCGGGAGAGCTGCGACCAGATACAGTATCTCTGCTACTTAGGATTTTGAAATGAAGCAGAATGGTCCAAATGCCTTGTTGACCCATGTCTCGGGCGAAGAAACTCGGGATCCGACTCCTGAAGACATACTGGTAGTAAAGGAGTTTCCCCATGTGTTTTCATAAGATTTAACGGGATTGCCTCCCGACAGAGAGGTGGAGTACACTATCGACCTAGTACCTGGAGTTACCCCCATCTCGATGGCACCTTACCGGATGGCACCAACGGAACTATAGGAGCTGAAGAAACAGTTGGATGATCTTCTTGAGAAGGGTTTTATTAGACCCAGTACCTCACCTTGGGGGTGCACCGGCGTTGTTCGTAAAGAAGAAAGATGGTAGCATGCGGATGTGTGTGGATTATCGACAACTGAACAAGGTGACAATAAAGAACAAGTATCCCTTGCCAAGGATTGATGACCTCTTCGACCAGCTACAGGGAGCTACGGTGTTTTCCAAGATCGATCTTCTATCAGGTTACCATCAGATTAAGATTGCAAAGAAGGACATACCAAAGACTGCATTCCGCACCCGATATGGCCACTTCGAGTTCACAGTGGTACCCTTCGGGTTAACCAATGCACCAACAGTATTCATGTGCTTGATGCACTTGGTCTTGAAGGAATTCCTTGACAAGTTTGTTGTAGTTTTCATCGATGACATTCTTATCTACTCGAAGGACAAGAAGGAACATGAGGAGCACCTGAGGATAGTTCTTCAAAGGCTACGGGAGAAGAAACTGTATGCGAAGTTCAACAAGTGTGAATTCTGGCTTGGAGAAGTTTCCTTCCTCGGACATGTAGTAGGTGGAGATGGGATAAAGGTAGATCCCACCAAAGTTAAAGCTGTTCTGGAGTGGGAGCCTCCAAAGAATGTGTCTGAAGTCAGAAGTTTTCTTGGCCTTGCAGGATACTATCGGAGGTTTATTGAAGGTTTTTCCTTGATAACCAGTCCCATGACGAAGCTGTTAAGGAAAGAACAACCCTTCGCTTGGAGTCCAGAATGTCAGAAGAGCTTCGAGGAGCTGAAAAAGAAGCTAACCATAGCACCAGTATTAGCAGTACCCAAGCCAGGAGTAGAGTACGTGTTGTTCTGTGATGCCTCCGATCATGGTTTAGGAGTTGTGCTTATGCAAGAAGGTCGGGTGATTGCATATGCCTCTAGGAAATTGAGGCCTCATAAAAAGAATTACCCGACACATGATCTGGAGATGGCAACTATGATTCTGGCATTGAAGATTTCGAGACACTACCTGTTTGGAGAGAAATGTCGGATCTTCACCGACCACAAAAGTCTCAAGTACATCATGACTCAGAAAGAGCTCAACTTACGACAAAGAAGTTGGGTTGAGCTATTGGATGATTATGATTGTACTATCGAGTACCACCCTAGAAAGGCTAATATAGTAGCCGATGCCTTGAGTCAGAGACAACCAGACGAAGCCTCCACTACTTACTCGTTATCCGCACTCATCGAGTTAAGGAAGTTGGGAGCTAACCTGACAATTGATGATGTCGGAGCCTTGATAGCACACATGAATGTCAAGTCCAATCTGAGAGGGTGGATTATGGAATTACAAGATAGAGATTCAGACCTTGTCAAGCTAAAAAAAGGAGTACGTAGCGGTAAAGAAGATAAGTTTCGTATAGCAGAAGATGGATCATTGATGATTGGGAAACGGCTTTGTGTACCCAAAGTCAGAGACCTGCATAACCAGATTCTGGAAGAAGGACATATGACCCTGTATGCTATGCATCCAGGAAGTACCAAGATGTATCAAATCTGAGGAGACATTATTGGTGGCCTCGTATGAAGAAGGATGTAGCAGAATACGTTGCAAGATGCGTCACCTGTCAACAAGTGAAGGCGGACACCAAGCACCAGCTGGAAAGATGAGATCTCTCACAATACCAGAATGGAAGTGGGAGATGATCACGATGGACTTCGTGATAGGATTACCGATGACTCAAAGGAAGCATGATGCCATTTGGGTCATTGTCGACCGTTTGACCAAGACCGCTCATTTTCTTCCTATCCGCCAAACCGATACCATGGACACTTTGGCGAGAAAATATGTTGCCGAGATTGTGAGACTGCATGGTATACCCAAGTCTATAGTGTCTGATCGAGATCCGAGGTTTACCTCTCGATTTTGGAAGAGTCTACAAGAAGCGCTCGGTACTAAACTAAGCTTCAGTACTGCTTTCCATCTGCAGACGGACGGACAGTCTGAAAGGACTATCCAGACTTTGGAAGATATGCTCAGAGCTTGCGCACTTAACTTTAGTGGAAGTTGGGACAAGTATCTACCTTTGGCGGAGTTTGCATACAATAATGGTTACCATTCTAGTATTGGCATGCCGCCTTTTGAAGCCCTCTACGGAAGGAAGTGTAGAAGTCCAGTTTGCTGGGATGAAGAAGGACTTCGATTGATCGTCGGTCTGAATTTGGTCAAACAAACAGTTGATAAAATCCAGACAGTTAAACAGTGCATGAGAGCCGCATAGGATAGACAAAAGAGTTATGCAGACAAACACCGACGAGAGATGGAGTATCAAGTGGGTGAAAAAGTTTTCCTCCAAGTTGCGCCATTGAAAGGCGTAATCAGGTTCAGGAAGAAAGGAAAGTTAAGCCCTAGATACATTGGACCTTATGAGATCGTGGAAAGAGTCGGACCCTTGGCGTACAGGTTGGCATTACCTGAAGAGTTATCACGCATTCATAACATGTTCCACGTCTCGATGTTAAGAAGGTACCGATCAGATCCAAGTCATATAGTGACACCGGCAGAAGTTGAGGTAGCGGAGGATCTAACATATACGGAAGTATCGGAGAAGATTCTTGCACGCGAAGTACGACAGCTAAGGAAACGCACCATTCCCATGGTAAAAGTCAAGTGGAGTAAGCATTCAGCTAATGAATCCACATGGGAAGTTGAAGAGCGCATGCGAGCGCAGTACCCGCATCTCTTTGAAAAACCAGGATCGAATTTCGGGGACGAAATTCCTTAAGGGGGGAAGGCTGTAACAGCCCAGGTAAATTTTGCGTTTTACCGCGACTGTAATTCTTTTGCACAGTGATTTACCGTGAGGAATTAACCTTTGGAAATTATTTCATGGAAAACCGAGCATCGGATTCCAATTTCGAGCCCCATTCCATACCCCGGATATTTTTACGAAATTTTCAGGACAAGTCGGAATTTTCCGGATCGGTAAAAACGTGAAAAGACAATTATGCCCCTGGGTTAATTTAAAACCCAAGGGAAATTGGAAGGGCATAAAAGTCTTTTGTTAGACCAGATTTTTCTGCTCAATCATGCACACAGTAACCTCCATAATTCATCAATAATTCATCGCCATCTTTATTATTTTCTTTCTTTTCTTGTCAACCAAAATCAATTGTCTCCTCCTTTTTCTGGTTATAAAAAAAATACCTGCTCATCCTGCAAACTGAAACACACAAGATAGCCACCAGCTTTCCTGTCAGAAACCACCTTGCTACCTTGTCCATCTTCTGCATCACTTTTTAATATATATATTAAAAAAATTAATTAAAAAAATTAAACAACCCCTCTTGCACCTCAAAACGACGTCACCGCACCCTTCCTCTTCATCTCTTCTGGCCACACCCACCGACCGCCACCGCGCGCAGCATCGCGTCCTCCTCCCTCGCACGCTGTCGCGCCACCACCAGCAACTCGTCCTCCTCGCCGTGCCTTCACCAACGAACAACGAGCTGCGATTCGTGCCCCCTCGTCGCCATCCTCTGCCCGTCTGCAGCCAGCGCCGCCTACACCGCACCTGCAGCCGCGTCGCCTCACTGACAGAAGCCAGCGCCGCCTTCAGTTCTTCCTCGCGTCGCACCGCCGTTCGCAGCCGTCCTCGCCTTCTGTCGCCACCGCTGCTAGGTGAGCAGACCCAATGTTGAAGACGACCCGGATAAGTGGGTCGCGGGTCGGGTTGACGGTCCGGGTCAAAGCCTGGGCTTGCTCTAGCTTGGGCTCTGCACCTGGGCTTTATGCTTAGGTTTAATACCTTGGACCAGGACTGGCACTCTTGGCCTGTGGACCTAAGTCATGGGCTTGGTCTGATTGGTCCAGTCTGAAAATAGAAAATAATAATAATAATAATAATAATAATAATAATAATAATAATAATAATAATAATAATCATACGGTAGGAATTATCTTATACATGAATATAAATTCTGGAGGTATAGAAAATAATAATAATACTCTTGCGGTGAAATATATTATACACATAAAATACATATATATACCAAGGATATAATTGGGTGAAAATAATAACTATGCTATAATGGTACTATAAAAATACGGAAATATACAATAATATGTTATGGACCGTGGAAAATATTTCCAAATAATATTTTGTACATATGGATCTATAATCCAAAATATTAATTGTGGAATAACGGTACCATACTAGATAAATACATGCATATCATTTTGTTGTGCATTTATGTGATTGTATGTTAATATATCTAGGTGAAGAGAACGTGAACGTGGACTTGGAACCCGAGGGCAAAATTCCCGAGGAATTTATCAACTAAGGTGAGGACAAGTAATTGTTAATATTTAGCCCGTTATACCAAGTTGTGGTTTGTTGATATTTGTCGTATATGTCTTGATGTGAATAATTTGTTGACTGTGAATGATTGATGGATTGTGTTATGAGTTGCTGATATTGTTGTTGTTGTTGTTGTTGAGAAGTGTGATGAGTCCCGTGAGTATCTGTGTTGTGAATAAATTATCCAGACGAGTTGAGGGGCAGAGTGCCTACTCGGAATAGGATATGAGGATTTAAATGACAGTGAGTAATAATAAAGGTATCACCTAGACAGTTAGATAGTCACAGTTAAGTGTTCGTACGGCCAGATGGTAGTCATTTTGAGATTTGTGATATGATTTAATTTATGAAAGGGAGGACTGCGGGACTCCCGGCCGAGGACTGCGGGACTCGGTTATTGTGATACTTGTGATTTGTGATGTTATGGTTTAACGAGGAGTACCCTGGGGTTAGCTAACCTGGCTACCAGGCACGGCCAACATTTAATTTGTGATAAGGGCCCTGCTAATAAAATTTGGACAAGTCTACTGGCTAGTTGTTAAGAAAGATAACCAGTGAGCGTAGGTTCGGTTAATGTTATGTCTTGTCTTGTATTAATTGTTATTGACATCTTGGTTATAATGGATGCTTGTATATTAATTATTACTTGTGGATTTTACCCGGTGAGCACTTCGGACTCACCCCTCACTACGTGACTCGGTCACGTAGATTGAATTGTTTTTAGTACAGGAACGTGCCAGGCAAGCTGCGGCGTACCCTCTGCCATACCCGGATCAATACTCCACTGCATCTTTCACTTGTGGTGTGCTGTTGTTATTTTCAAGTCTTCTGCTGCTGTTGTGTGACTCTTGCTTCTGTTGTTGGTTGCTGTTGAGACTGCTTTTGTAATAATTGTCCCCGTGTTCGGGTGACGTGTGTGGTTTGCTATATTAAGCTATGCTTGGGTTTGACTTTATTGTATGACTTGGATGTTGTTATTCTAGTAATAATAAGATGGCCACGTGTTACTGTGTATAACGGTAAATACTGGTCAGGTTGTTTCACCTAGCTTGTCCAGTGACGGGGCCTGGAAGATAAAATTGGTAATAATAAAGGATATTCTTTTGGCCTTGGCTCAATCTTGATTAAGATGTGCTATTGCTTTGTCGGGCTGTGATGTGATATGTTCATATGCATGATGTCTCATGATCATACCCTGGGAGGTTGTCAGACCTCAGTATGGTCAGTTGACCGTGGTCGGCATAGGTTGCCGTTTTGCGAGTGTTGTTTGTTGTCATTGGTCGTGAGTAGTCTATTGTTGTTGGCATCGGTTTCCAGTTGTCCTTTGTTTGTTGTCGGCTGTGGTCGACGATTGGATGATTGTTAATTTTAAGGGTATGTCGATACCCAGAGATCGAGAATAATGAGAATTGTTGTTGTTGTGGTTACGAGTTGTTGTGGTGACTGCTGATGCCGTGTGGTGTTGTGATTCTACCCGGGGACCGGTTTGTGATGTTGATTGGGTATGATCCGTGCAGGTTGCCAGCTACCCGGTGAGTGAGGCTCACGTTAATTTGAGATTGTTGTGGTACCGGGTTAGATGATCGGCAAGCACAGTAACGGTACGTTATCATACGATGAGGAACCTCTAATTGAGTATAGACTGTCAGGACTAGAGTATGTGTTGTACAGTCTGTTGAGACTGGGTCGGTTACCCAATATGTAGTAGAGTTGAGGTGTCCTGGTCGGGCACTAGTGTATGGTACAGTCAGTATTAGATGGTCAGTGCATTGCATAGTCGATGGGGTGGATATTTGCATATTCCGCATTGTTCTTTCTGACTGTATTTGTTATGTGTTTTGTTCACTACTCGTATGCCGTATTGAAGTGCTCTTGACTGTTAAGTATATTCTATGTTGTTCATCATGGGTTATGTGTCGGTGAGATTATGGAGAATCTCACCCCTCACCTGCCCCATCGGCAGGCTACATTGTTCTTTGTGCAGGTATGCTTCATGGCAGGCTGCGTCATCTCCTCCTACGGATCTGGATCCATAGTTTTGCATCGAGTTGGTTCATGCTTTTGCTGTGATTATTGAAAATTGCTTCCGCTATGCTATTATTGTTATTGTACCCGAGGCCGGGTGTTAGATATTATCGTTGGGCCACTGGGCCGGATTTCCTGTTGTATATGTTGTTTGTGCCACGTGTCGGCACTGTTGTTCGGTAATTACTGTGTATTGGGTAAATAGTAGTCGGGGTGTTTCATATTTTCCCCTGGTTGTAATCGCAGATCCTCTAGAATGTTTATCCAGCTGCCATCGTAGCCTCCCGTTTGTGGTTTGTGGTTTCTTTTTTCTTGGATATATATGAGAGAAATAATAAGGTGCTCAAGAAGTTGCATATTTGAAATTAAAAATTCAAACAGTAACAATTAAAAATACATGGATAGGAAAAATTTTTTGTAGAATTTAGTGTGATTTTGCTGGGAAAATTAATTTGTAGCCTCAAAAATTATTGCAATATTATTAAATTGAGAAGTATTAAAATTTAAACCAAAAAAATGTAAGGCTACTAATAATAAAAAGCTGCTAAAATGTAAGGCTAATAAAAAATGTATTAGAATTTTTTAGGAAATTTTAAAAAGGGTTAAAGATTTTTAGCCAAAAAAAATTGTTATGTAGTTTGTAGTGTCGTTTTTTTTTGGACACATATGAGGGGAATAGTAAGGTGCTCTAGAAGTTACATATTCTAGTTTTAATATATTTTGAATTCACAAATGGGAAATTTTTTTAAGAATATAGTGTGATTGTGTTGGGAAAATAAATTTGTTGGCCCAAACTTGTTGCAATATTATTAAATAGAGAGGCATTAAAATTTTAAACCAAAAAAATGTAAGGCTACTAATAATAAAAGGCTGCTAAAATGTAAGGTTACTAAAAAATAAATTAGAAATTTAGAGAAAATCTTAGAAAGGGTTAAAAAGGTACTAAAATTGTTGCAATATTATTAAATTGAGAGGTATTAAAATTTTATGCTAAAAAACGGAAGGCGGCTAATGATAAAAGGATACTAAAATCTAAGGCTACTAAAAAATGTTTTTGGAAATCTAAAGGGAATTTTTAAAAGGCTTAAATATTTTTTAGCAAACAAAATTTTTATGTGGTTTGTGGCCTTTTTTTTTTGACATATATGAGGGGAATGGTAGGGAGCTCTCAAAAATGTAGTGTGTTTGTGTGGGAAAAATATTTTTTAGAATATAATGTGATTATTTTGGGAAGATAAATTCGTGGGTACTAAAATTGCTGCAATATTATTAAATTGAGAGTTATTCAAATTTTAACCCAAAAAATGTAAGGCTACTAATAAAAAAATGTTTCTAAAATGTAAGGCTACTTAAAAATAAAATAAAAATTTTTAGGATATTTTAATAAGGCTTAATTTTTTATTGAAAAAGAAAATTGTTATATGGTCTCTATTTTTTTTGGACATATATGAGAGGAATAGTAAGGTGTTCTAGAAGTTGTATCTTTAAAATAAAAAATTCATACACTAACAATTAAAAATTCATGGATGGGGAAAATACTTTAAACAATATAGTGTGATTGTATTGGGAAAATTAATTTGTAGGCTCTAAAATTGTTGCAATATTATTAAATTGAAAGGTATTAAAATTTAAACCAAAACAATGTAAGACTACTAATAAAAAAGGCTACTAAAATATTAGGCTACTAAAATATGTATTTGAATTTTTGAGGATATTTTAAAAAGGATTAAATATTTATAGCCAAATAATATTGTTATGTAGTTAGTGGTCTCTATTTTTTTGGACATATATGAGGGGAATAGTAAGGTACTCTAGAAGTTGCATATTCATGTTTTAATATATTTAAAATTCATGAAAGGGAAAATTTTTATTTACAATATAGTATGATTGTGTTGGGAAAATAAATTTGTAGGCACTAAAATTGTTACAATATTATTAAATAGAGGGGCATTAGAATTTTAATCCAAAAAATGCAAGGCTACTAATAATAAAAGGCTACAAGGCTACTAAAAAATATGTTAGAAATTTTGAGGATATTTTAAAAAGGGTTAAAGTTTTTTATTCAAAGAAAAGTGTTATGTAGTTTGTTATTTTTATTTTTTAGGACATATATGAGGGGAATAGTAAGGTGCTCTATGAAACAACCTGACCCGTATTTACCATTATTCACAGTAAACACGTAGCAGTCTTATTATTATTGGAATAACAACATCCAAGTCATACAATATAGTCAAACCAAAGCATAACTTAATATAGCAAACCACACACGTCACCCGAGTACGGGGACAATTATTACAAAAGCAGTCTCAACAGCAACCAACAACAGAAGCAGAGTGACACACAACAGCAGCGGAAGACTTGAAAATAACAACAGCACACCACAAATGAAAGATGCAGCGGAGTATGGATCCGGGTTTGGCAGAGGGTACGCCGCAGCTTGCCTGGCACGTTCCTGTACTAAAAGCAAATCAATCGGTCACGTAGACAAGGGATGAGTCCGAAGTGCTCACCGGGTAAATCCACAAGTAATGATTAATATACAAGTAACCAGTACAACCAAGTTATCAAGAACCTCTGTTAATTGTTCTTGACTCAACAAAGAATACACAAGCGTGTCTTGACTCAACAAAGAATACACAAATTTTATAGTAGTGGCATCTTTGTACGTCAACAACATATATGAAGAATTCTTGTTATTCTCGATACCATCAATAACATCATCATCATCATCATCATTGGAGCATAAGAGAAAATTCTTAAAAATGAAATGTGGGTCAGAAAGGAGAGTGCACCAAGAAATGGAAACACACCTGAATCGCACCACAGATTTCATCGGCAACCTTAACAGGATATCCATCATCAGTTCCTCCAACAATTCTTTTGTCTCTGCCATCTCCAATGACCGATCTCTGTTTCTTTCTCCAACAAACAGAGAAACTGCCCGGTTGGTTTTCGGTTCTCCCTCCTACTGGCCTGTATGTAAATATGATTTGGGGAAGACTTAACCACTAAGGATTAGAGTACTGATTTGAAGCATTAATGTCTAGAAGAAATAAATTTAATAAATAAAAGGGGATTAGGGATCCTGCAACAATCAATTGCTTCACCCATTTGGGCCCTCGCTAAATAGAAATTCTCCATTTATGGGTCTCAATCTGCCCAAGAAAGCTAATGTGATTGGTAATTACTTATAATGTAATATGTAACAGCCCGGGTAAAAATTTTGGATTTTTACCGGACTGTAAAAGTCTATTTACCGTGATTTACTGTTGAATTAATCTTGGGTAATTAATTCAAGGTAAATCGGGAGTTGTTTTTCGAATCCGAGTATTTTCCCGCGCTTGTGATTTTCCCGTGAATTTTTCGAACCTAAGTTGGTATTTTTCGGGTTTCGGAATTTCTTGGAAAATCACACC
>JAKUCV010005925.1:0-63604 GCA_028386065.3 Turnera subulata | reverse complement strand
TGCTCGAGGCTTGATTCGTGTGACGACTCGAAGCCGATCACGGTTCGTGTGGATACCGTAGAGGAGCAGGTCTTCTTCTTGCTCTTACTGATTCGGTTTCCGGCTTAGGTGAAAGATCCTAACACTACAAGTAAGTAAAATTGTTATACGGTTTACTAGCTTCACATGTGTTCTTGGTTGTTTCCCTTGTCTTCCGCTGTATCTTTTTGCTTTTATATGAATGTCATATAGCCTAGGGAAACTTATAGCATCATGTTTTCCCGTCTTTTACCCTAAATTTCTACCCAATTAGCCAATAATATAGTGACACGTGTTAGGTAGACCGAGCTGACGGCCACATCATCGTTCCACCTCCGAAATTTTTATGTCCTTTTTATGTATTTTGAGTTCAAGTTTTTGTCCTTTTGTACTTCGAGCAGTCCGGGAGATGATATTGCCATCTATCCGGGTCCACTTGCTACGTATCGCGATGCTCACGGCGCCAAGTGGAGGAATTTGTAGGACCCATCTGTTTTCCCGTCTTTTACTCTAAATTTCTACACGATGAGCCAATAGTATGGCGACACGCGTTAGTTAGACTGAGCTGACGGCCAAATCATCGTTCGACCGAGATACATAAAAGGGACAAAAAGTTGAAACTTGAATTACATAAAAAGGACACAAAAACTCCGAGTATGCAATCGGGTCAAATGAGAAACTCTAAATACATAAAAAAAGGGACACAAAGACTCCGAATATACAATCGGGTCAAATGAGAAACTCAAAATACATAAAAGGTGTTTAACCGCTATCAATTGTACACAACATAATGGAAAGAATTAAGTTAAAGGTAATAGCTAGAAGTTACTAAAAACTACAAGTAGGAAAAATGTATCCCTTCTAAACTAAACAGAAGGCATTATAATCCAAGAGTGTCTGGCTTTATGTATGCTGAGTGTATTAAAAAGCTTGTTAAAGAGCTAGTTATGATCCCAAACATTCGTATTCATGTTATTATTAATTTGGGATTTGTTCTAAATGATAATGACTTGATTTCGCTCAAGTAAAGCATACCAGCAGTCCCCATGTAATGTCTCTTCTGTGGTCTCCGTTCCAAATCAATAACGAAACTGCATTATTTCTCATTTCCAGAAGCTCAGGCTTAATTTCCAGGTGTCCTGACCATTACAAGTTTGGTAATGACAAGTGTCTCATCCACTTTCTTTATGGCCTAGAAATACTGAAATTTAACTGCAAACCTTTTGAAGTCAGAATTGTCACATGAAAGAAAGTGCTCAAGGGCTGCCACGAGCTCGTTACATGCAAAATTACACATTTTTCAAAACACCTTATAAGGCCACCTGTCTTGATTTGATTAGTATGTTTGTTCGATTTAGGACAAAATCCAGTTCGTTATGGGAACATAGCTGGCCTATATATTTCACGGAGCAAACCCTTAAATTTTCCATGTATCAGAGCTAAACCAGTAGTTGGGTTTTTCTTTCTTACATAATTTGTCAATATCTTTTCAATCTTCCCTCTGGATATTGCATCTTCTTCTTGCATTTCCAACAATGGAGTGGTCTCCTCATGATGCCATGAAAGCTTATTTGCAAACTCTTGAACTGGTAATTTACTATATATCAATTTTTATCAATTCCTTTCCCCTCCCATTGTTTTGGAAAACCTCATTCCAAATCATAAATGAGATGTCAACTATTCTTGGATCAATGCAAATGAACATCCTTGATGCATACTTAGATGAAGCTTTGACCTAATCACTAGCTAATTCTTGTTCATGTACTTGTATTGCAGTGCAAGGAACAAAGCAAAGAAAACACTTCACATGGAGCTAGCACATCAGCCATTGAACCAAAATGCCCAGAGTTTGTATCAGCATTGGCAGCAGGAAAGCAAGCAAGGTTGATAGTGGAGATCTCCTCTGAAGGCATAACACCATTAACAATAGCCCTATCTGTAGCAGCAAAGCATTCAGGAGGAAGACTTGTTTGCATTATTTCACATCAAGAAGGCCAACAAAAGAAAAACACTACTCATTCTCCTGATCATGATTTTGAAGATGTTATTGAGGTAGTTTATGGGAATGATCCGGAAGGGATGATCATGCAATACAAGAACATAGATTTTGCTGTGATTGATGGGAAGCTGGAGTTTCATCCAAAATTCTTGGAGAGGATCAGTGTTAATCCAAGAGGGTCAATCATAGTAAGGCACAATCTACACTGCAGGGAACATGGAGTCATGTCAGTTGGTGATTATGTTTGTAATGCAAATAAAGGAGTTGAATGTGTGACTCTGCCGATTGGGGAAGGAATGGAGCTCACAAGAATTGGACCCTTAACTAAGCGGGACTACACGAGGGGTCCAAGATACAAGAGATTTCATGTCACTTTTGAGAATTGATCTCCCTGTCCATAACATTTTCAATTTCTTGTAGACTGGAATATGATAAATTATTGTAAAAGAATAATATGTCAACAATGTATAATCAATGCTTCCGTTGTAAACTCTTTCCTCTTCATTTTAATTAAAAAACTAATGGCAATACTGTTTTTGGTTTCAGCCTCAATATTCTTAACAATGATTTTCAAGCCAAAATCAGGTGGATAATCAAATTTATTGGCTAGATCATATTTTTTTATTGTGTACTTGTGCTTGTTGATTATCTTTTTTATGTGTAGTTATATAATGCCTGATGAATCCAGTGAAGTTTAATTATAAGTACCATGAAAACTTTCTTCAATCTAAACTTTTTTTTAGACAAAAGCAAAGCTAAGTCTATAGTCTCTCCTATTATTTTGTGTAACATGGCAGCGGAATTAGTGCCTAGGAGGTTGATTAATGTGTTTTTTAAGCAACTGCTAAGTAATTAAGTGAAGTGGTATATAAGATGTTAACAGTAGACTCAAAAGAAGACGACCTTTAATGATGATTTCAAGAATATCACTTGAAGAACAAACTACGCAGTGAAGTGGATCAGTCGATTCTATTGATTCGTGGGCTTATGCGTACAGATTGGAGAGGGTTATAGCTAAGGAGATGTTTTGGATGAACTTTAATTGTTTAATTCGTGTTGATACCAACCCAAAAGCCTAAATTTTGGATTGGAAACCATGAACTGGTTTTAACTTTTAACTGAAGGCTTTTCTTGCAGCTACTTCCACATGAGCCACGTAAGGATCCATTATACACTGGGTCCAGGCTTGTGCTTCTTGATCCACGAGTATTTCCATCTAAACCACTAAGGGACACATCTCACATTAAATTTATTTTTAAATCTATCATTTTTTAGTTTTTAGTTTATCTTAATATTTAAAAATTCAATAAAAATTATATACAAGTTAATTAAAATCGTTGTTTGATTATAATATCCTTTTCTTAAATTTTAGATGTTAGATTGTGTGGTCATTCTATCACCTTGAAAGAAATCGTAACAATGGTTCCGCTACGCTAAAAACGAAATCACATCTTCCTATTTGTCTGAAATGATTAATTTGGTCTCCTCGCCGAGTTGAATCATATATTAGCTGACGTGATATTCTAATTAACGATGCAATGGGCCTCATGTGTATAATAATTTTTTAATTACCTTATCAACCTAGATGCTAAATCGAAAACCTTAGCGACCCCAGGAGACTCAGTTCGGCGCCTCGAATAGTAAAATGAGTGTTTCGGCTTGTCAAGGTTTTCGGTTATGTATCCGGATCAATAAGGTAATTAAAAATTTTATTATTCTGACACTCAGGGTCCACAATATGATTAATTACGGTGCCAAGTAAGCTAATATGATTTAACTGGGCGAGGGGATCAAATTAATCATTTCAAACGAGTAGAGAGATGTGATGAAAAGTTTTTAGTGTAGAAAGGAATAATTTTTATGGTTTTAATATGAGAAATTTTATGGTGGGGACTCCCCAAATTTGATTTGTTGTAGACCCCTATTTATGTTAATAAATCAGCTTTGATTGTTCGCTCTTTCCATTTTAGGGTTTATTTATTTCTCCAATTTACCTTATAGGTTCCCCATTCATCTCCTAAAATTTATATTATTCCTTTATTTATTGTGTATTATTTAGGAAATAAATTTGCACATTCAATATATATACTTATATGGTTTCATTATTCCTAATATAACTGAATTTAAGATCAAGTCTACAATAAATCAAACTTGAGGAGTCCCCACCATAAAATTTCTCATTTTAATATAATAGAGGGACCAATCATATCATTTTAATATAGGGACCATTCTTTGGGAACGGAGGCCACCAAAATCACATAAGTGGACGACTCATCGGATTGGATGAGTTTCAAGCTTGGAAGTATCAATCAAAATCCAACTAAACATATATATCTTAATCTTAGCCTTATACTTATTTAGTGTGGTGCCACCTCATTGGCGATAAATGTGAAATTATAAGCTATTAGTGCCATAAAATGCTAAAAGGCATACTTCACATGATCACAGGTTCCAGGAGTTTGCCCAGCCAAGCCAATTGAGTGTGATATGGTAGGTCCTAGAATGCCATAGTCTCACCTTTTAGGTCCTAGGAATTGAGTGAAATGGCCTCCACAACCTCCATATCTTATTAGGCCAAGCTAAAGCCCACAATCATGCACTTTTCTCTACTGTAATGCTGTATATTTAGCATTTGAGATGTTTTGGGACGAAATCACCTAGCCAGCTCCTTCAAATAAAATTTCATGCTTAGAAGGTTTCTAAGAATATCAAACATAATCAAAGGAAGAAAATCTCCATTGAAAACTCACCCATCATAGCCATGTACTCGATCCGGATTAGGATTAGTCAAGGGTCCAATAGAAAAAGACTAGAGCTGTTGTTCTCTATATATAAGCATAACTACGTGTGATTGAATTCAATAGAAATTAAGATCAGAAAACATGGAACTAGCACTCCCAAAAACCTTCTCACTAAAATCTCCATACAACAACAAATACCTTTCCTACATCCACGAAGAAGGGGAGGTTCATGAACTGCTCAAATTCTCCGCAGACGACCCCACTGTAACGGGTGTGTTCAAAGTGGAGCCAGCAAGGTGCGGCGACGGCCTTGTGCACATAAAATGTGCATACAACAACAAATACTGGCGGAGGTGGTCGCCGGACCACCACTGGATTTCTGCACAGGCAGACCAGCCGAACGAGGACCGGTGCAGCTGGTCATGCACATTGTTCAAGCCTCTTTTCATGGATGGGGACTCGAAAACCCTCCGGATCTGGCATGTCCAGCTAGGGCACTATGCATGCTCATGGAGGGCTGATCATCCTCACACGTACTGCCTGTACGCAGCAGGACCACATCCTGACAAGGACGGGCTAGATGTGTACAAGCTCACCGAGTTGGCGGATGTGCATGCAAGTGACATCAGTGATGTACATTTCCACTTGAATGATGCCAAAATATCTGGTGAAAAAACCATTGAGTTGGGTACAGGAGTTGCCATTAACAAGGACCAGCATTTTGCTCGGCAAAAATCTGTGACACTATACTACACCAAGAAAAGGACCTGTAGCTGGAAAGTTAGCAGTACGATGAGCCCTAATGTCATAACTAGCATCACGTCAGCGATCCCCAATGGGAATACCCAGTTATCTGGGGATGAGTTTAATGGTCCTTTGGAGTGGGGAAAAGGTATAGAGTCGGCTTCTTGTGGGGAGCTGAAGTACAAGGTGATTGTTCCACCAAAGACTGCCATAATTGTCACTTTGTATGCAACAGAGGCCAAGCTTGATGTTCCTTTCTCCTACACACAGGGTGTTACTCTCGCTGATGGGACAAAATTAGCCGCAGAAAAGTTCAATGGTGGGCTGTTCACGGGGATCAATTTAGTGAACTTAAGGAATGACTCGTATCAGGCAGAACTGAAGATATGATAAACAAATCCTTTCATTAGTTGATGCATCTTGAGAGCATGGCATTGGAAACAATAATCCCATGGAAAGGGATCTACCGATTTGTTGGGTTTTCATGTGTTTTTTGGGTTTGTCGCAGTACAGGGCCGGGGACTTTAAGCTAGCTTGATGCTGCTGTTCCAGGCTTCTCTGTATTATTGTTCATGTTGTGTGCCTTCTGTTTGTTTCACTTGTGTCCTGGTTTGCTTGTACTTGGTTTCCTATGTTTGGCTTGCTAATAAAGATGCCATGCTTAAACAGAAAAGAAAAGGGTTGAGAGATTCCTGTCCTGAACAACTGTGCACCATTAAAACGAAAAGTTGCCAACATAAAACTCATAGTCAACGTATTTTAAGTCAACTCATGGGTCACTTTGAGTTTTTTTAGTTGACTATGCCTGATTCATTCGGATCCAACCCAGATAGCACAGAAGAACTCAATTTCTAACATGGTTAAGCGTTAGTGTGTGGCTCAATTAACAGTACTAAGAGAGAATTAACCTGGCAGCACCAGCACTCCCAGAAACAATGGCAATAAAATCACCCTAGAACGGCAAATACCTTGCCTACACCTACCAAGAAGCGGAAGTCCATGAAATTGCTCAAATTCGCGGCAGAGGATGTGACCACATTAATTGGCAGCTTTCAAAGAGGAAGGAAGCAAAGACCGGAGATGGAGAGCTTTGGCACATCAAATCTTCTTACAACAACAACAAATACCGGAGAATTCCCCTAACGAGTACTAGAGAGTTGCAGAGGCTGATTAGCCAGAGGAAGACCAATCCAATTGGGAATGCACCTTCTTCAAGCCTCTACTCCTTGGCGGTGACGGCAAGACCACTCTTCGGCTCCGGCATGTCCAGTTAGGACACTTTGCATGTTGTGGAGGTTAGCTGAGCCTTACGCATTCGGGTTGTTCCATGGCAGGACCAAATCCTGACAAGTACAAGCATGATTTTTTCACAATCACAGAGTTGGTTGATCTGGCTGCAGGTGAGATCACTGATATCAACTCTAACTTGAAGGATGTAAAAAACTATGGACAAACAACCATTCAGTTGGCAACAGGTGTGTCTTTTTTTTTTTTTATACTAGTTGATGTTGAAGGTGGGACTCAAACCCGAGACTATACACCTCTTGCGTTTTGCAACAGGTGCTGCTGTTAACAACCAGGAACACTCATCTGAATCAAAAGTGGTGAGCTAGACTACAACAGAAATGAAAGCAGTACCTGGAAAGTTACCAGTACAATGAACTCAAATGTTGTAACAAGCATCAAGTCAGCAAATATTCCAGTCATTGTTCATGGGAACACTCAGTTGCCAGGAGATGAGTTTAGTGGGCCATACCAATGGGGAGAAACTCTGGGACTGGAGTCAGAATATTGCGTGGAGTCAAAGTGTATAGGGTCATTGTGCCACCAAAGATAACGGTGATTGTCACTTCTCTGCTACACAGGCCTGGATTGATGTTCCTTTCTCATACACAGAGGGGGTTACTCTGGCTATTGGAACAGATTTAACCTCCTTAGTGATGGATGCTTTAACATTAACATTGTTGGAGTTTGTTGATGATGAACTTTTTTGACGTTAATATTGTTCTGGTAAGGACAAATATGCATGTCACTGAACAACAAAAATTTGCCATGTTTTGACACCTGAATTTGTTCACAGATTTCAGATGATGCCATATTTGAGTTGTTTATATTTCCGATCTCAACAAAAATTATAATATTTATGAAGTTCTAGCATTTTATGATACCACCATGGTGGCTCAATTACTTTACTCAGGTGGAATTTTTAAATACAATTTTAACAACTTTGAAAGAACAAACATGACATCTTATTTGACAAAACCGAATGATTGAAAGCAAGTACAGAGAAAACCCAGAAAAGCAACCTATTGGAGATTGCTGTGAATTCCCAGAACAAATACAACATTAACAACAGAAGCATCATGATCACTTATACTGACAAATTAGGAATATTATTCTGTATAGTCTTCAATTCTTCAGCACTTCTGTCTAGGGGTGGCAAAATGGGTGTCCATGGGTACCCATGGGTTGGGTCATAATGGGTCACACCCATTTATACCCATTTATCCATTTATGACCCATTAAAAAATTTAAATGGATACCCAAACCCATTTAAACCCATTTAATGTGGGTTACCCATTTATCCATTTAGACCCATTTAATGTGGGTGTACTTATTTACTCATATAATATTAAGACTTAATATATATTTTTAAAATTTGTATCTTAAATTTTTTAACTTTATGAATATTAATCCGACCTAGTTATTAACTCGGCATAGCCAATACGAGCCTAACTAGGCGCGAACGAGATGTGCTCGGTCTGGTTTAAATTGGCCTATATGAGCCCAACTAGGTCTGTATGGTTTGGACTATGGTGGACCCAACTAGGCCCATATTGGGCCCACATCTGGCCCAACTAGGCCCATATGGGACGGGCCGGGACGGGCCCAAATAGGCCCACCCGAGCAAAATCGGGCCCATTTTGGTTGGGCCGGGATGGGCCCAATAGGCCCAATTAGGCCCAAATGGATTGGGCCCATCTTGGCCCACGTGGATAATTGAATTAGATTACTAATATATGGGTTCATGGATATCCATTACCCAACCCATATAAACCCACTATTTTATGGGTTAAATGGATAAATTATCCAATTAGACCCATATAAAATTGTACTGACCCATTTATACCCATTACCCATTTATCCATGGGTTAAATGGGTAACCCATTGGGTACCCAACCCATTTTGCCACCTCTACTTCTGTCTCATATCTCAAGTTAAATAGGTTAAGCCCCGTGTAAACCCCGCCATCCATCTTCAGGCCGGTCCACTCTGTTCCATCAGCAAGAGTAACCTTCTCTGTGTATGAGAAAGGAACATCAAACGAGGCTTGTGTTGCAGACAAAACGACCATCACCCTACTACTTGGTGGCACAGTAACGTTGTACTTTGTCTCCACACTATACACTGTCTCTAGAGTTTTTCCCCACTCGTACGGACCAGACAGCTCATCCCCGGACAACTGAACCTCCCCATTGACGATGACTGGAATGTTTAAAGACGTAATACCGTTCAAGTTCTTTATTGTACTACTACTACTGCTATCTTTCCAAGTGCTGCTTTCTTTCTTGGTGTAGTCTAGGGTGACCACTTTTGATGCATCCTCGTGTTCCTCGTTGTTAACAGCAGCACCTGTTGCCAACTCAACGGTGGTTTGCCCATAGATTTTTGAATCCTTCATGTTGAACTCCACACCCGTGGCCTCCCTTGTAACTATATCAGCTAACTTCGTGAATGTAAAGACATCTACCTTGTCCTGGCTAGCATATTCTGCTCCTAATGCGAGCAGGCATTTATAAGGCTCAGGTTGCCAGTTATCTGAGCTTACATAGCGCCCTGACTGGATATGCCAGAGCCGAACGGTCTTGCCGGCAACATCTTTGTCATCAAAGACAGGCAAGAACAAGGTGCATGACGATTTGGATTGGTCTACCTCTGGCGCATCAGCGCATGCAGCTATCAAGCTGCTCCATTGAGAGGTGCCGCTGCTCCAGTATTTGTTGTTGTAAGCCGATTTGATGCGCACAAGCCAACCACCTCCATTCTTTGATGCCTCTACTTCGAATGTTGACAGTATGCTAACTTCGTCAGCAGAGGGTTTTAATATCCCAGGATCTGCCCCTTCTTCGTTCATGTAGGACACGTATTTTTTGTTGCGGGCTGATCTCAGTGCAAAAATTTTTGGGAGTTTGGCTTGGGCCATGCTCTCTAGCTAGTGTTCTTGTGTCTTTGTTTGCTAATTGAACTCCACAAAGTTATTGGCTGCCTAGGCTTCCGCGTTGAACACTAAATTACTACATATATGCTGCTTATAAATTCGTCTTGATTTAATTACAGCTACGACCCGCACTCGAGTTACTCGAGATTTTCAGTCTTGAAAACGATCTAGTACTACTTGAGTTATAAAAAATTGTTATAATTAAAGAACTCCCCCAACTCCAGGATCTCCCTATATATTATGGGATATATCACATGCCACATTATTTTGTAATCAAAGTTTGCCGCAACTCTAGGATCTCTCTATATTATGGGTTTCTTTTTCTTTTTCTTTTGTTTATAAAAAATTTGGTTTCATTTAAACACTTAAAAACCCTAAAGGAAAAATTTAACTTCACATATTATTCTTTTTTCCTGCTACTAGAGTATTACAACTCACAATCAGACTAATCTCTCCCCTATGCTCGTCACCCTTGTGACGCGAGATTATTACCGATAGCACAAGTTCCATACGCACTTCCACCTAGACTTTGAAACCTGAACTTTGGGATTTAAGGGGAATGCAATACGCTTTACCACAGCAACTAATGTTGATTGGTAATTTAACTTCACATATAGAGAATCCTAATTAAAAAGAAGCTTTTGGGGCAGCATATGGCAACAATATTCCTCTATAGTAAGAAGTAAGATTGTTGAGTTATCCTTTGTTGGGCTTGCCAATGTAATTTGGAATATTAATTCCATGTTTATATGATGCTTGTACATTACATTAAGCATGTTGTTAATATTGTTGAATATTATATAGTGACCTAGTAGCCCGTATCACAGAAAGGGTACTTTGGTAATCTTGTATGTAAAATGGCATTTTGAGACATGAGGGTTACATGTTTGCCCTACAGAGTCAAGTGGTGTAGATTGAGTGGTCCCAGATAAAACATGCTATGAATAGAGTGACTCTGTCTCTAAGGACGAGCAAATTGAGGCTGTTGGAGGTGAGCTGTTAGGGCAACAATGACAAAATACTTTTCTCTTCTTTCTTGAAATTTTTTCCCTCCTGTAGCAGCATGCCATACAAGCTATCATAATTCAAATCGATATGGGTGGCATCAATCCATCAAACAAAGGAACGATATGCGGAACCTAGGTCATTCTTGGTATACTCGACAAGATCATTATCCAGGACATGATGCTGGAGAATAGCAATCTGGTCGGCGACAGTTTTAGCTCATTGCAGATAAACTTCGATGGATGCGATGTCGTGAGGAAGAGTAGCCAATTGGTGCTTGAGGTCATGAATCTTTGGTTTCGAAGCGTTGGCATAGTTTGTATGAAGCTTTCACAGACATCATGAGCAGTGTCACCACTAACAATTTGTAGGAGGATGCTTTGTTAAGCAAAATTTACAATCCACTCAAGAACAATCTGACCCTGTTGCAGCCATTATCGATAAGTCAAATTCGACATATTTTCAGCAAGAAAATATGGTGGTGCAGGGAGAAATTTGTCAAGGAAGTGTTCCAGTCCATAACCACGCACCAAGGAAAGAAACTGAGCACGCCAACAAGTAGTTGGTGGACATGAGTTTAATAGAAATTTGGCGAGAAAGATTATATGGAGGATTGTAGGTTTGAGCACCAGAGGAGGAGGAGCTCGCACTGGCAAGAGAAGAAGAAGTTGACATCTTTTTTTTTTTTTTAAAAAATAGAAGTCGGCAACATTAGGGTTAGGGT
Source organism: Turnera subulata (assembly GCA_028386065.3). Lineage (NCBI taxonomy): Eukaryota > Viridiplantae > Streptophyta > Magnoliopsida > Malpighiales > Passifloraceae > Turnera > Turnera subulata. Next base: position 52,154 of record JAKUCV010005925.1, on the reverse strand, counting down.
TTGGCTCCGCTATCATGTATTGCTCAGGTAAACATGTTGTAAGTGTGAACAAATGTGAACATGATGTTGTTATTTTGGCAATCCCACATCTATTAGGAAGTGGGAGTGAGGGGTTGGAAAGGGCTATAAATAAGACCCCTCACATCCCTTTGTTGATATCCCAAAAACATTAGAGTACATTGTATCATCACAATTGTACTAACTCTTCTCCTATAAAAAGAGCAGTGCTCCGGAGACGTAGGCATAATTGGCCGAACTCCGTTAACAATTTTAGTGTGTTCTTTCTTTTATTATTTTGCCTTTAATTTCCGCATTTATTTAGTATTCAATATTGGCTGGCTAAGCCGCCTTATCTCTTTGTTGGCTGGCAAAACCGCCTTGCTTCATTTGTTGGCTGGCTAAGCCGCCTTTTGTCGGGTGAAGTTGTGAATTAAAACACTGTGCAAGTAAGTCCTGTCTAGGAAGCTGAGTTTTAAGTGAACCATAGTTCCTCCAGTCTTTCCTGGGGATTTATCTTGGAATGATAATTCTGTCTAAGGAGATAGGCTAGGCCATCTTTCCTGGGAATTATCGAATCAGTTCAATTCACTAGTTGAGGGGAAATTACCCGAGTTTCCCCAACAAGTGGTAGCGGAGCTGAAGGTTCGTCCTTTGGGCAATTTGAAATATTGAATACTAACCTTTGAATTTTGTAATGGCGGAAGAAATGGCTACATCAAGTAAGCAGTCTGGAGAATTGTCTTCCACATCGGCCTCCACACCTAGATGGTCTAGGACTTCAGTGTCCAGTATGAAGCTTGCTGTGGAGATATTTGATGGTACCGGTGATTTTGGCATGTGGCAGTATGAGGTCCTTGACTCGCTATTCCAGCATGGACTTGATGTTGCTATTGAAGAAGAAAAACCTGACGAAATCAGTGACAAGGAGTGGGCCGACGTAAACAAGTTGGCATGCGGAAAAATTCGATCATGCTTGTCCAGGGAGCAGAAATATGCATTCAAAAATGAAGTTTCTGCACACAAACTGTGGAAGGCATTGGAAGACACTTTCTTGAAGAAGAGTGGTCAGAATAAGCTTCTAATGAAGAAGAGACTGTTCCGGTTCGAGTATCGATCAGGTGCTACCATGAATGAGCACATCACCTTGTTCAAGAAGTTAGTAGCAGACCTGTTCAATTTGGATGTTGTATTTGAAGATGAAGACTTGGCTTTGATGCTATTATCATCTCTTCCCGATGAGTTCGAGCATTTGGAGACAACATTACTTCACGGGAAGCAGAATGTGTCCTTAGAGGCTGTATGTTCGGCTTTGTACAGTCATGAGATAAGAAAGCAGGATAAGATGAAGAGCAAAGCAACTACAGCAGATGAAGCTTTAGTGGCTAGAGGACGACAGCAAAGCCAGGCGAAGGGGAGAAGAGGAAGATCCAAGTCCAAAAATAGAGTTTCCAAAGAAGAATGTGCCTTTTGTCATGAGAAAGGGCATTGGAAGAAAGACTGTCCGAAGTTGAAGAAGAGAGGAAAGACTCCAGAAGATGCTAATGTTGCAGAATGCAAGAGTGATGCGGAGTCAGAAGTCTCTTTGGTTGGTTCACCCTCAACATCACAAGCAGATGAGTGGATTTTGGATTCAGGTTGCACCTACCATATGTGTCCCATCCGGGAATGGTTCTTTGAGTTTGAAGAGCTCAATGGTGGGGTTGTTTATATGGGCAATGACAATCCATGTGAAACAGCCGGGATAGGTTCAATCAAGCTGAGGAATCATGATGGATCCACCAGAATTTTGAGAGATGTTCGATATGTTCCAGAGTTGAAGAAGAATCTCATCTCTTTGGGGGCTTTAGAATCAAAAGGCCTAGTTGTCATTATAAGAGATGGAATTTTTAAAGCAACGTCAGGAGCTTTGGTGATGTTAAAAGGAGTGGGAAGAACAATCTGTATTACTACCAAGGTAGTACAGTGATTGGGGTAGTAGCAGCAGCAACTTCTGGAAGCAAGAAGGATGCAGAGGCAACAAAGTTGTGGCATATGCGTTTGGGACATGCTGGTGAAAAATCCTTGCAGATTCTTACAAAGCAGGGATTTTTGAAAGGCACAAAGACTTACAAATTAGAGTTTTGTGAGCATTGTGTTTTGGGAAAGCAACGAAGAGTGAAGTTTGGCACTGCTATCCATAATACCAAGGGGATTTTGGACTATGTGCGTTCAGATGTGTGGGGACCTTCCAAGACTCCATCTCTTGGAGGTAGGCACTATTTTGTCACCTTTGTTGATGATTTTTCCAGAAGAGTGTGGGTGTTTACGATGAAAAAGAAGGATGAGGTGCTTGGAATTTTCCTTAAGTGGAAAGCTCAAGTTGAAAACCAGACAGGGAGGAAGATCAAAGTTCTCCGAACAGACAATGGTGGAGAATATACGAGTGATCCTTTCCTAAAGATATGCCAAGATTGTGGCATAGTTCGGCACTTCACAGTCAGAAAAACACCACAGCAGAACGGGGTGTCAGAGCGTATGAACAAGACATTGGTGGAGAAAGTTCGTTGTATGCTGTCTAATGCTGGGCTAGGCAGAAATTTTTGGGCTGAGGCTGTGACATATGCTCAACATCTTGTTAATCGGTTGCCATCATCTGCTTTAGATGGCAAGACCCCTTTGGAAGTTTGGTCTGGGAAACCTGCTACGGATTATGATTCTTTGCATGTGTTTGGTTCTATCGCATACTATCATGTGAATGAATCAAAATTGGATCCATGGGCAAAGAAGGCTTTGTTTATGGGTCTAAATGTTGGAGTAAAGGGATGCCGTCTTTGGTGTCTAGAAGCAAAGAAGATAGTTATCAGCAGAGATGTTACCTTTGATGAATCTACCATGTTGACTAAGGTGAATCAAGAAGCTGGTGGTACTTCACAGCAGGTGGAGTGTGTTCCAAAGCAGGTGGAGCTTGAGCAGACCATGGTGATCCCAGCTAGAAACACAAATAGTGACTCTCAATTGATAGAAGAAGAGTCTAATGAAGAAGAGGTTCCGGCCCAAGAACCTACGTAGCAGTTCGAGTCAATTGCCACTAGTAGAACAAGACGAGAAAGTCGAAAACCAGAACGTCTTATTGAAATGGTGGCCTATACACTTCCAGTCATTGATGATGTTCCTTCCATTTTTTCAGAAGCCATTAGAAGTTCTGAAAGTAGTAGATGGGAAGATGCTATGGAGGAGGAGATGAAATCTCTTCAGAAGAACAAGACATGGAAGTTGACACAACTACCGAAGGGAAAAAAGGCAATTGGATGCAAATGGGTATTTGCAAAGAAAGAAGGATTTCCTGACAAGAATGATATTCGTTACAAGGCAAGATTGGTGGCTAAAGGCTACGCTCAGAAGGAAGGAATTGATTATAATGAGGTATTTTCTCCAGTGGTGAAACATTCTTCCATTAGAATTCTGTTGGCCTTGGTAGCACAGTTGAATTTGGAGCTAGCTCAACTTGATGTGAAGACTGCATTCTTACACGGTGACTTGAAGGAGGAAATCTATATGACTCAGCCCGATGGATACAAAGTTGCTAGTAAAGAAAATTGGGTGTGCAAACTAGACAAGTCGTTGTACGGTTTGAAGCAATCACCAAGACAGTGGTATAAACGATTTGACAAGTTTATGATGGATCAGAAGTACACAAGAAGCAAATACGATCATTGTGTGTATTTGAGAAGACTACAGGATGGGTCCTACATCTATCTACTCTTATATGTTGATGATATGCTGATAGCAGCAAAGAGCCAAATTGAAATTGGCAAGTTGAAGGCTCAGTTGAGTAGAGAGTTTGAGATGAAGGATTTGGGAGAAGCCAAGAAGATTCTCGGCATGGAGATAAGCAGAGACAGAGAGAGAGGCAAGCTTTGGCTGACACAAAAGGAGTATTTGAAGAAAGTACTACAACGTTTTGGCATAAAAGAAGGGTCAAAACCTGTAAGTACTCCGCTTGCTCCTCATTTGAAGCTTAGTAGCCAGTTATCTCTGCAGACAGATGAAGAACGAGAATACATGGCAAAAGTCCCTTATGCCAATGTATTCGGAAGCTTGATGTATGCAATGGTGTGTACGAGATTGGATATTTCACAAGCTGTTAGTGTTGTGAGCAGATACATGCATGATCCTGGTAGAGGTCATTGGCAAGCTGTGAAATGGATTCTTCGGTATATCAAAGATACCGTAGATGTTGGCTTAATGTTTGAGCAGGGTGAATCACTTAGTCAAGGAGTGGTCAGATATTGTGACTCAGACTATGCAGGAGATTTGGATAAGCGGCGATCAACAATGGGCTATTTGTTCACATTAGCAAAGGCCCCTGTTAGTTGGAAGTCGACTTTACAGTCAACGGTGGCTTTGTCTACAACGGAGGCAGAGTATAGGGCTATTACAGAAGCTGTGAAGGAGGCAATTTGGCTTCATGGGTTGCTAAAAGACTTGGGAGTTGGTCAGAAACAACTTGTGGTATATTCTGACAGTCAGAGTGCTATTCATTTAGCAAAGAATCAAGTCTTTCATGTAAGAACAAAGCACATTGACGTTCGCTATCATTTTGTGAGGGAGATTCTCGAAGAAGAAGAGATACTTCTCCAAAAGATTTTGACTACGGAGAATCCTGCAGATATGATGACAAAGGTGGTGACGAAGGCCAAGTTTAAACATTATTTAGATTTGGTCAATATCCTGCATATTTGAGTTGGCGCCAGATGGCGCGAGTTGGAAGTACTGTTCCTTATTTGGTTGAGAAGATTGGAATTGGTGGGATTACAAATAACACCAAGGTGGAGATTGTTGTAAGTGTGAACAAATGTGAACATGATGTTGTTATTTTGGCAATCCCACATCTATTAGGAAGTGGGAGTGAAGGGTTGGAAAGGGCTATAAATAAGACCCATCACATCCCTTTGTTGATATCCCAAAAACATTAGAGTACATTGTATCATCACAATTGTACTAACTCTTCTCCTATAAAAAGAGCAGTGCTCCGGAGACGTAGGCATAATTGGCCGAACTCCGTTAACAATTTTAGTGTGTTCTTTTTTTTATTATTCTGCCTTTAATTTCCGCATTTATTTAGTATTCAATATTGGCTGGCTAAGCCGCCTTATCTCTTTGTTGGCTGGCAAAGCCGCCTTGCTTCATTTGTTGGCTGGCTAAGCCGCCTTTTGTCGGGTGAAGTTGTGAATTAAAACACTGTGCAAGTAAGTCCTGTCTAAGAGGCTGGATTTTAAGTGAACCATAGTTCCTCCAGTCTTTCCTGAGAATTTATCTTGGAATGATAATTCTGTCTAAGGAGATAGGCTAGGCCATCTTTCCTGGGAATTATCGAATCAGTTCAATTCACTAGTTGAGGGGAAATTACCCGAGTTTCCCCAACAAGACATATGTCTATTATTGATATCCCAATTAGTATTTATATAGATCATGTATGCAATAATAAAAGATAATAACCCTAACCCTAACTACATAATACTTATAGCATAATCAATATCAAAACATGGCATCTTATTTGACAAAACCGAATGATACAAAGCAAGTACAGGAAAAAAAAAATCCAGAAAACAACCTGTTTGAGATTGCTATTAATTCCTAGAAAGAATACAACATGAACAATAACAACAAATATAGCTAGCTAGAGAGAAACCCATCAATCTTAATTAGTACATCCCACTGCTGGAGGTGATTACGTACTACTATACTGCTGCCAACCTGCCATGCTCCCAAGAAAGAATCATCACTTAGTGATTAATCAGGAATATTAATCTGTATAGTCTTCAATTAATCTTCAGCACTTCTGTCTGATATCTCAAGTTAAATAGGTTTAGCCCCGTGTAAACCCCACCATCCATCTTCAGGCCGGTCCACTCTGTTCCATCAACAAGAGTAACCTTCTCTGTGTATAAGAAAGGAACATCAAAGGAGGCTTGTGTTGCAGACAATATGACCATCACCCTACTACTTGGTGGCACAGTAACGCTGTACTCTGTCTTCACATCATATGTTGTCGCCACAGTTTTTCCCCACTCGTATGGCCCAGACAGCTCATCCCCAGACAACTGAACCTTCCCATTGACGATGACTGGAATGTTTACAGACTTAATGGCGGCATTCAAGTTCTTTACTGTACTGCCACTGCTATCTTTCCAGGTGCTGCTTTTTTTCTCGGTGTAGTATAGGGTGACCACTTTTGATGCATCCTCGTGTTCGTCGTTGTTAACAGCAACACCTGTTGCCAAGTCAACGGTGGTTTGGTCATGGATTTTTGCATCCTTCATGTTGAACTCCACACCTGCGGTCTCCCTTGTAGCTACATCAGCTACGTTTGTGAATGTAAAGACATCTACATTGTCGTTGCGAGGCTGTGCTCCTAATGCGACCAGGCATGATTTGTAAGGCTCAGGTTGCCAGATATCTGAGCTTACGTAGCGCCCTGACTGGACATGCAAGAGCTGGAGGGTCTTGCCGGCAGCATCGCTGGCAAGAAAGACAGGCTTGAACAAGGTGCAAGACCATTCGGATCGGTCATCCTCTGGCGCATCAGCCGATGCAGTTATGGAGCTGGCCCATTCAGGTTTGCTGCTCCTCCAGTATTTGTTGTTGTAGGCCGATTTGATGTGCACAAGCCCTCCACCTCCACTGCTCGCCGCCTCCTCTACCGCAAATGTTGACAGTATGGTAACGTCGTCTGCAGAGGGTCTTAATATCCCACGATCTGCCCCTTCTCCTTTCATGTAGGACACGTATTTGCTGTTGCGGGCTGATTTCAGTGCAAAAGTTTTCGGCAGTGTTGGTGTGGCCATGTTAGTGTTGTTCGCCTGATTCCTGCGGAGTTCTCCACCCGTACCTCTTCTCTGTCTCGTTGGATCGCAAATGCCGAATTAAGATAGAGGAGTTGAAATTACAAAACTTAACAAAATAAAAATAATAATAATAATAATAATTACAGCCGAGAAGATGAAAAACTGGAGCAAAAAGAGAGCTAAATAGCAGAAACATCCAGCAAAGAATTCCTACAAGAATTAAAACTTCAGCAAAAGGAACATCAACAAAGGTTTAGAGTATACGTACTTTTAATTAATAAGTCTTGTCTTGTGAGTGCTTGTTGAGAAGGAAGATGAGAGTGCCAGGACTGAAGCGAATGCGAGCATAAATATATATATGGATGGAGTCGCATCGGTGATCCCTTTAATATTCAAAGAGTTTCTCTCAAAAGCTATTAGGGAAGTCAAGTCAATGGTAAAGCATAAAGTTTTTCCATGTGTCAGTTTCATTGTGTTTTTTATTAAGTGAATTTTCATGAGGGTGGGATTAATGATCATCCTTCCAAAGGGCTTTTGGGCAGAGAATTTTGGTGAGAAAAGGAATTAATTTAATCCAATGGGTTAGCACAACTAGTTGGAGTTGTTTTAATTTAACCAAGGGATTTGAGTTCGAGTTTTGAGAATGCAGTACCCTAAAGACTAGTGTCGCCAACATTTATGATTTCAATCATGCTATGAGTTAGATTAATCTCAGACCCTTTGTTATATATAATTAATCCAACCTATAAAATCTTAGGGAACAGAGTTGTTTTCTTAAATAAAATGGTCAAATTAGACATTATATATTTCTTTCCTTGCGGCTTATCACGTGCCTAATTAAGCACAAAGTTTGCTATTAAAACAGTCACATTAATTGTAACCAATGATAAAAAAACTCCCCCACCTGCAAGGTCTCCCCGTATTATCGGATATATCACATGCCACATTATTTTGTAATCAAAGTTTGCCGCAACTCCAGGATCTCTCCACATTATGGGTCTCTTTCTCAAATTTTTTTAAAAAAGTTTTTTGCAAACGTCCTTTCCTTGTTTATAAAACATAGATTTCATTTAAACACTTAAAAACTCTAAAAGAAAGACTTAGGAAACTAAGATGGGTGACAGTCGATCCCAATGATCCTCCTTGCATCCCGAACAATGATGATCCTCTGCGTGCTCCTCCAAAGTAGAAAACAACAATGACAACATCTCCATTGCCTCTACGGCCCTATTTTGGATGTGCCTATGAACCAGCTTTTTGCACCCCAACATGCAGCCCCTTCATAGGCGATTGCTTCGCCTGACATTGCTAATCTATATGAGTTTAAAACTAATCTGATTCAGATGGTGCGACAAAAAATTTTTGGAGGGGCAACGCAGGAGGACCCTCAGCAGCATTTGGACACTCAGTGACGGCAAGACCACTCTTAGGCTCTCGCATGTCTAATCAGGGCACTTTGCATGCTATGGAGGTTAGCTGAGCCATATACATTCCGTTTGTTAATGGCAGGCCAAATCCTGACAAGACAAGCTTGATGTCTTCACTATGACAGAGTTGGTTGATCTGGCTGCAAGTGAGATCATTGATATCAGCTTTAACTTGAAGATGCAAGAATCTATGGACAAACAATGATTGGTAAAGCCTAAAGATCTTTAGAACAAATTCATTCTTTGGGGACATTTTTTGTGATGACGTTCTGGAATTCGTCTCCTAAAATGGTTTTTTGGTGACGAAAAATAGATAATATGTCACCAATATAATTTGTTTTTGTGACGAGGTCGATTCAGAGGGTGGGATGATAAATAGTATTGTAAAGATTCTCCAATGTGTCAGGTTTCTTCGTGTTTCTCATTGAGTGAGTCTTCATGAGGGTGGGATGATAAATACTATTGTAAAGATTTGCTGATTGCGGTGATTTGTCCTAGGCTGGATTGGGACACTTTGTGAAAATTAGGATTCTTAAAACCATAAAAAAATTAATTCTAAATATTCCATATCTGCCTCAAAATCAAATATTTATATTCATAATTAGTATACTACCTGAGTTTCACGGGCTTGGCTTGTCTTTTTTCATCTTCATATGTTATTTTTTAAAAGAATGGGTTTTCAATATTAATTATGTATCTAATTAATAACTAAACCTTTTTCATGCAAAGGAAAAGAAAATTATTAAATTCTCTAAAAAAATGATATTGAATGATGGTTATTGATTAAAGAATTTGAATAGATAAAAAAAATTAAATTTGTTTAAAAATTTCATTTGCTAAAATGAATTATTTATAAATTTTGAAAAAAAAGTATTAACTGTAAACTTAAACATAAACAAAGCTCATTTACTCATAATAGTTGTAAAAATAGAAAAAATGAAAACATACCTCCACATCAACTATAGTGATGAAATCTAGACCCATGAGCAGGTTGTACAAATTTGTATTTAGAGACTCCCATAACCTTTCTCTCTGGGTGATTTCGACCAATGTAATAATATTTATTTCCTAGTATAAATTTTAAAAAATATTTAATAATATTTGTAAAAATAAAGTAATAATAATAATATAATAATAATAATACTTACTCACTTTTTCATGTACATTTTTCCAAAAAAACAAATATTACTAGTTTTGGACCTACACAATCAACATAATCTAATTTCTAAAATTTCTTAGCACCAAAATCTGGAGGAAAACAATTAATGACGGTAAATGGTCACTTCATCTTGTGCTGAGTATTTCTGCAATCCATGGACCTCCCCGCTTCATTGATGTAGAATAGGCACTTGTTTGTTTGGAGGGTGATTCCAGTGGTTTTCGGTAGTGTTCTTGCCATGTTCCCTCTCTCTCTCTCTGTGTTCGGCTAATTCAATCAACACACTTAATTGAGCCTACTACTGAATTGTAATGCAGAAAATATCATATAGCAGAAATATATTTATCTTGACTTCACTTTGTCAACGTCAATGAAGCAGAATTTACAATGCGTTTGAGAGTACAGCTGCGCGGTGACCTCAGTTTATGCGTTTGGCACCATTTAGTGCAATTATTAGATAACATTTAATTTATATAAATTAATTATGGTGATAGCATGTGATTTTGTCTAGGTCAATGAAGTGGAATTTTCAAATATGTTCAAAGTACACCTTACAGCTTAGCAGTTAGGTCTGTTTGTGCATTTGGTACTATGTTGTGGTAAATGACATTTACTTTCATCAAAAAAAAAAAAACAAAAGCAAAAAAGACATTTAATTATGGTGATAGCATGTGATGTAAAATCTTAAAATTATTCATTAATTCAACTAATTGACCGCATGTGCTTATCCATATTGTAAATTTTCCTCATTGACATTGACTCCTCCGAAGCTAAAACAATTGTAGCTTGGTGGCTTCGAGTGTCCAATCCATGCTTTGGGTGTAAGTTTACAAGCCTTTAACTGGCAAGATGTCATTGCGCCACTTAGATATTATTTTTTCATTTTTAAAAATTTTAAAAATAATTTTAATATCTTTTTAAAAAATAGTATTTATTTTTTAATTCCATAACATTAAGAAATTAGAAAATCTACTTTTATAGTTTTGCCTCCATTTGATGCCCGTTAGAAAAACTTAGGCAGCATTTCTTGTCTATCCACAAAACCAAATTGATTTATCACCACATTTCTTGATTTGATTACCAAGTTTTGCGTCTAGTTGCTTTATAGCATTTTACGCAACACTTTAAACAAGAAGAACCCTAGAAAAAATATTGTTATAATTAAAAAATCAATATTAACTTCTTTTTTGGTACATAAATCAACAACTTGAATATATGCATATCCTATCTCTCACCTTCAAGTTATACGTACTAGGGACAGGTGCAACTTGTCACAAAGAAGACGAAACCGATCATTGGAAAGAGGTTTGGTGAAGATGTCAGCAACCTAGTCATGAGAGGAAACATACTGAACATGAAGCTGCTTCGTGGACACAAGGTCATTGATAACATAAGGAATATTTCCTACCATAAATGACTAAGCTAGGACCTAGGTGAGATAGCTCGTGCAGCTCAGGACCTAGCTAAGATAACTCATGCAGCTCAAGACCTAGCTGAGAAAGCTCATCCAGCTCAGGACCTAGGGAGATAGCTTAGGACCTGGATGGGATAGCTTATGTAGCTAATTGGCACAAGAAACAAGTGGAAAATGTGTATTTAAATAAACAAAGCGTTAGGGAAATCTAACGCTTATGCTTTAATACAAGCAGGAGTTATGAACCCCTTCAGCTCCTACTCACAGCACCTGCTCCACCTATTTTCTCCTATAAATAGGGGGCTTGGGTAAGTCTCTCTAGACACAAGAGAAATGCTAGAAGAAATTCACTCTCTCCCATTCTCCCCCCAATATTCTCTCTAGACAACTCCTTGTCTAACTTAGGCATTGGAGGGTCCTTGGGGTCACACCCTAGGGCATCCCCAAGCCCTTTTTTCTCTTTCTTCTTGCAGGCCAAATCTCAAGGACCTAGTTAAGGCAAGAAGGACCTACCCCGAGGCAAGGAGTTGCCTAAGAAGGACCTATCCGAGGCAAGGAGCTTCCAATTAGGATTAGAAGCACGTGGATCAAGTTTAGCATAAAATCCCATAGTTTAACATTGGCACCGTCTGTGGGAACCTGAACAAAAAGTCATGGCTTCCACCCCCGAGCAATCATATCCAATGAAAATGTCCGATCCATCGACATTTGGATCCCAGACACCGGAAGTACTCCGACTACTAAAGGTCTTCTGACCAACGTAAGAGCTCTCACCACTGATGTAGCCCCTAACACTCAACTATTGGGTGGAGGAATCGAAAACCTGGAAAATTACTCCCCCATATATGAAACATGAAGAACCTAAAGGGACTCTACACTTAGTAGCGGAAGTACTACAGGTTCTTCTCCCATACTCTGTTATGTGGTTTGTGTTATTTTCTTTATGCAAATAAAGTCTTTGCAAAATCTCTATATTTCCACTAAATTAATGAGTCAAAAGGATCTATCTTTCTGCTTGTTATGAGCTGTTGTTATCAATTCCATATTGAATCTAATCCTTTCAATAAAAAAAGACCTCTAAATAAAAGACCTTCTGGACCTCACCTTTAAGGAACTCCTTCCTTAAGGACCTCGACTTATTGGGAGCATCCCATTAAAAGACGACAATGGGCCATGCCGCTTATGCAAGTCACAAAAATAAGACGACAAAAGGCCATGTAGCCTATACAAGTCGCAAAGTAAGAAGACAAAATGCCATGTAGCCTATACTAGTCACAAAGTAAGACGACGGAAGGCTATGTAGCCAATTTCAGTCGCAAAAACAAGCCGGTCTAAAGAAAAGATTGTACCAAAAGACGACTAAGGCAATATGCCCCAAGTAAGTCGCATATTCAAAAAAGACGATTGAGGCATAATAGCCCAAGTAAGTCGCACATTCAAGAAAGACGACTAAGGTAATATAGCCTGAGTAAGTCGCACATTTAAAAAAGACGACAAAGGCAATATAGCCCATGTAAGTCGCACATTCAAAGAAAGAGAAAATGAGAGAGAAAGACGACCAGGACCAAGTAGTCCAAAAACACAAAGGTCGCATAACAAGAAACGTACAAAGAAGGTACCACTTTTAGAAGTCCTCTTTATATTGGCTCCCCTCCTTATATCAAAGGTACCTACTAAAGGTCCTCCTTATCTCAGAGGTATCCAAAGAAGAATGTCTCCAGGTCCAAAAAAGAAAACCATTTGAGGACAACAAAAAGTGAAAAGTCCTGTTAAGAATGAGGGCTTCATGCAAATCCTAGTGAGATATGCAAAGTCCTCAAGGTCTATCTAAAAAGAGAATCACTTAGACAGGGGGCTATAAGAGCTCTAAATTTCAACAAATTGAAATTTGAGCCAATTTCACATTGGTCGTTTGATGAGCCTACATCCACCAAGATGTGGTTCACAAGCTCAATAAGTTCAAAGCTCAAGCATGGACATATTGAGGTCATGATTGGAATTAGCCATGCAAGGCAATCTAATACGTATTGATGGCCGAAATAAGAGCACATCCTTGAGAAAATAAACTCTAAGGAAAATTGTTACACAACATCCCTTAGAGTTGGGGGCTGTGATAATATAAGGAATATTTCCTACCATAAATGACCAAGCTAGGACCTAAGTGAGATAGCTCGTGCAACTCAGAACTAGCTAAGGTAACTCGTGCAGCTCAGGACCTAGCTAAGGTAACTTATGCAGCTCAGGACCTAGTTGAGATAGCTCATCTGGCTCAGGACCTAGGGGAGATAGCTTAGGACCTGGATGGGATAGCTTATGTAGCTAATTGGCACAAGAAACATGTGGAAAATCTGTATTTAAATTAACAAAGCGTTGGAGAAATCTAACGCTTATGCTTTAATACAAGTAGGAGTTGTGAACCCCTTCAGCTCCTACTCACAACACCTGCTGCACCTATTTTCTTCTACAAATAGGGGCTTGGGTAAGTCTCTTTAGACATAAGAGAAATGCTAGAAGAAATTCACTCTCTCCCATTCTCTCCCCAATATTCTCTCTAGACAACCCCCTGTCTAACTTAGGCATCGGAGGGTCCTTAGGGTCAAACCCCAGGGCATCCCCAAGCCCTTTTTCTCTTTCTTCTTGCAAGCCAAATCTTAAGGACCTAGTTGAGGCAAGAAGGACCTACCCTGAGGCAAGGAGTTGCCTAAGAAGGACCTATCCGAGGCAAGGAGCTTCCAATTAGGATTGAAAGCACATGGATCGAGCTTAGCATAAAATCCCATATTTTACCAGTCGTGAACAAAGTGAAATTCAAGCTCGATATGCTTCGTCCGAGAGTGAAACACCAGATTAGCAGTGAGAAAAGTAGTACTAAGATTATCATACCATACAAATGGAACAAAGTGACTCTATAGACCAATCTCTCTCGAGGAAGTTGGATCCATACCAACTCACTCGGAGCAGTAGCTAAGGAATGATACTCAGCCTTAGTGGAAGAGTGAGAAACAGACCGTTGCTTCTGAGAGGACCAAGAGAAAAGAACATCGATATAGAAGATGCCATAACCTGAAGGGGTATTATGAAGGTAGCATAGTATGCACTTGACAGAAGACTAGTGTCGCTCTGTCCGAGCATGCATGTATTGAGAGACTTTATTGATGGAGTAAGAGTTGTCGAGTCGAGTGAAAGTGAGGTACTGGAGGCCGCCAACAATACTACGGTAAAGAGCATCATCAGAAAATGGGGCACTATTGCCAGCACAGAGCTGCTCTATTGAGCACATAGGTGTAGGAATCGGACTGCTACCAATCATACTGGCCTTAGACAGTAGGCTCTATATATACTTAGACTGGTGAAGAAGCAGGCCACGTGGTTTCCAAGTGGCTTACAAGTTGAGGAAATAATGGAACTTACCCAAATCGCGAAGAGTAAATCGAGTTTAGAGGAACTGGACAAGCTCCCAAACTTGAGAATCTGAGGAGCTAAGAATAACAATATCATCAACATAAACTAGACATTAGAGAGAGGAGGAAGTTGTACACTTGTAGAAAAGGGAGTTTTTAACCTTGTAATCATGGAAACCAAAAGAATGAAGTGCACCGGTGAGGCATCAGTTCAAAAAATGGGGAGCTTTTTTGAGACCATAGATAGACTTCTCAAGTTTACAAACATGATCTGGAAAATTTGGATCAATAAAGCCAGGGGCTGAGTCATAAACACTGTGAGGGCCCGTGCCAAATTAATCCCTTGGCCTCCTCACCTATTATACCTTCTTCGTAACTTACATCCAACAATTATAGGGGTTGCCTGATTTTATTTCTTGGAAAAATTAGGAGAAAAATCATTAAGCATCATCCTCTTTCTTACGCAAGATATTTTAAGGGACTGATCATAGCGAACCAGAGATTGTTGGATTCAGGAGTTCGACACAAGTAAGAAGGTGTTAGGCACCTACCCATGTTGGGCCGACATTGTGTGCAATAATTGAATCGTTTTTTTATGTCTTGTGAATAGTGTGCAAGTGTGGAATTCAACACAACAAAAAAAATATAACAACAAAATAGGAAACAAACAAAAAATTGGGCTTGAGTCTTCACTACTAGAAACCACCTACGTACCCAGACAACGGGATTCAAAGCCTACGTAGTTCTTACAGGGCATCACACAACAATCACATCGTATCACTAAACAATATTGGTATCACACAACAATCACATCATATCACTAAACGACATTGCCTTCAAGTTTGGGTTTGGGTAGTGAAGAAGAAGTTGTAACAGCAACAACAAATAATAATAATTAAGTTGAAGATCTTCAACCATTATCTTCGCTCTTTACAAATATTGCTACTCTTGTCTTCTCTTCCTCCTTTTTCTTCTTCTTCATTTATTCAATCAATCTATCTTTTTCTTGTATGACTGAGTGGGTGGGACAAGATAATCTGCCACATGCGATTTTCCAACTCAAAGCTTAGGAGCATGCTTTCTTGGTGTTATACTTGAATTCAATCAATATCTCTTCTTGGCTTTTGTGTTGCTTGGTGGTGATGATTTTCGGTTTCATTATTTGCAGGTATGGGTGAATACTGATTTATTATTTCCAATTTTTATTTTACCTTGCCACCAGAAGCAGCTCTGTCGTGAGCAGCAAAGGCGTGGACTTGTGGATTTGGTGGTGTTGTGTAAATCTAAAATCTATGAGTTTCATAGTCTATACAATTGTGTTTTTTTATTAATTAATTGTTGGTTGGTATATGATTAGTCTTCATAACTAATTAATACTCTCTTTCGTCGATAAATTAATTCGACCATCATTTGTGTAATCGTTTTAATTATTTATTAATTTTCGTAATTAATCATGGGAAAATATGATTGGAGTGTATGAAAAAATTTGGATCAAATTGTCATGTGCACAGAGAGAAGATGCGCAGCAACAGCCCTTGCGGTCAAGCCAAAGGCTTGTCAACCTAACAATAATCACGTATAAAGGAGAAAGAGAAATCGGCAACACAAGAATATGGGAGAAGACTTAGTATTATTATTAAATAACGTTAACAACAATACATGCCCAACAACTCCCCCTCACGCATCCTATATATAATAGGTACCGCAAGGTTCCAGCTAACTTTCCCTACACGTAAGAAGATCCCTTCCTAGGCTAGGTTTCCCTTTACTTGTCCACGCCAACTCAAGGCTAAGGCGCCCAACCCTAGTCCAAGTCAGAATGGGCCAGCCCACACGCACACCGGCTCAAACTAGGACTCATGTGTGCCTTTGAAATCCTAGTGCACGACATTCTCCCCCACTCAATCCTGCGACGCCCTCGTAGCAGCTATCTCGTGATATGCTTCCAGCTTATCCCGAAATTGCCACAAATGGTCTTCGCGTTCCCAACTTGCTTCACTCTTCGGTAATCCTTTCCATCGAACAAAGTACTCCAACTGAGGGGTGTTTTGACCACGACGTGGAACCATCCTGTGAAACGCGATCTCTTCCACTTGCTTGTCATGCGCTGTGGTCACAACGATAGGTGCTCGCTTTGACACATTCAGGTCGGCATCTCCTTTGTCGGCTGGGAAAGGCTTCAACAAACTCACGTGGAAAACTAGATGAAAACCAACAGTGCGGGGTTACTCCAGCTTCTAAGCAGTGCGTCCCACCCTCTTCTCAACTCGAAAAGGTCCTTCGTACTTGCGAGCTAAGCCTTTGTGTAACTTTTGAAAAGTCCTCTGTTGGTGCGGTAGCATTTTCACCAGCACCATCTCCCCCTCCTCGAACTCCAAGTGCCGTCTTTTCCTATCTGCCCACTTCTTCATCTTCGTGGCGGCCTTGGTCAAGAAGTTCTTGGTCAGATCACGTTGTTCATGCCACTCCTTGGCAAAGTGCCATGCTCCAGGGCTTATTCCAGTGTATCCCTACGCAAGCGCACTAGGGGTCAGCGGCTGCTGCCTCGTCACGATCTCAAATGGACTCTTCCCGATTGATTCACTTTGCTACAGATTGTACGAAAACTGTGCCACGTCCAGCAACTTGGCCCAATCCCTCTGATTAGCACTCACATAGTGTCGTAGGTACAACTCAAGCAAAGCATTCACCCTCTCGGTCTGTCCGTCGGTTTGTGAATGAAAACTTGTAGAGAAGTTGAGATCTGATCCCATTAACTTAAAAAGCTCCCTCCAAAACCGTCCAGTAAAACGTCCATCACGATCACTCACAATGCTTTGTGGCACTCCCCAATATTTAACAACATGCTTGAAGAATAAGCGTGCTGCGTCCTCACCCGAACAATCCTTTGGGGCGGTTACAAAGACTCCATACTTGGAGAACCTGTCAACAACAACAAGTATAGTACCACTGCCTTCAGATAATGGTAAACACGTTATGAAATCCAAAGAAATACATGTCCACGGCCTGTCAGGAATCGGCAATGGCTCAAGCAATCCAGGCGGTGAGAGTTGCTCGTTCTTGTCCTGTTGACAAACTAGACAAGTCTTCACATAGAGCTCCACATCGTCTCTCACCCGTGTGTTAGAATAGGTGCCCTACGCTAGAGGGGGTGAATAGCGTTTTATGGACAAAATCAAAAAAAACTTGCAGGAATACTGCGGAATTGAAAGAATGAAGGACACACCGAATTTTATACTGGTTCACACACACAACTTGTGTGGCTAATCCAGTCCTCCGAGAGACTCTCTCGAAGATTTCACTATCTAGGTTAAGCTTTCGGGTGCTTAACAAACCATATACAATCCTAGAGCCCGACTCACACGAAACTCTACTTGCTTGAAGATACCACACTTCAACAATCTTCCTATGAGATGCTACAAGGGAACAATCCTCCCCTAAGGTGTATGAACAACACTTTAAAAACACTCAAACAAAAGCTCTCTCAAAGAGTGGATATGAGTAACAAGTAAAGCTCTATAAAGGCAACTCTCAATTCTCAAGAATATTGGCTCATAAAAATGTGTATGAATGTATAACAATGAATGCTTAAAATGTAGAGAGTTGATCTCTTTGAAAGAGAGGTTTAGTGTCTATTTATAGCTTCAAAAACTTATATGGACATTGGGAACAAGTTCTCAACACCTTTAGACAAGATAACATGCAAGGTGGAAAAGGATTTTTGATTCTAACGGCACAACATCGATGTTGGGTATCACAACATCGATGTTTGTCCGTTGGATTTAAATTATTAAAGCCAACGGTCACTAAAACATCGATGTTTGCCATGGGAACATCGATGTTTTGAAACACTGCCAAAACAGATTTAAAGATGAGCATCATGTGAACATCGATGTCTGAATGATGAACATCGATGTTCTTTGTTGAAACATCGATGTTTCCCAATCGGATATCGATGTTTTGAGCCTCTGCCGAAGTTCTAAAGAGAACAAATTGAGGGAACATCGATGTCTTGAATTGGAACATCGATGTTCTGGTGCTGCAAAGAGTTTTAGGTGCAACGGTCACAAGAACATTGATGTTTGGGAAGCCAACATCGATGTTCTGGGCTACTGCCTGTTTTCTGGAACATTGTTAGGTAGGAACATTGATGTTCTCAAACATGAACATCGATGTTCAATACTCAAAAATTATTTTTGTGTTTGATAGAATGCTATTTGATGCATGTGAAAAATTAATTTTGTTTTGAGCCAATGTCTTTAGAAGAATTGAGTGTTTTACCCTTGTACATTTTGTGTTCCTAACCCATCTTGCTTGTTACTTCAATTCTTGTGCTCTTTTCTCTTGGGACCTTTGTTCTTTGATTGATTTCTTTTTGCTTCAAGATTGTTTGTCATCAATTGAGTCATGCTTTGTTTGTCAATATCAAAACCCTGAAATGAGACAAGGAGACATAAGTTCTAAGAATTTCCCCCTTTTTGATAATGACAAACAAATAAGAGTATATGCCAAGTTTTATGAATGTAATTCCCCCTATGTTTTTCAAACTATGATTCCCCCTAACTTGGTGCATATACTTCTTCTTATTTTTCTCCTTTTGGCATTAGCAAAAAGAAATAGTATTTTATTGAATTGAAAAGAGGAAACATTTTATTGAATTGAAAAGACATAAACATAACAAGAGATAAGAGTTTAGAAAGTTGGGCTTTTGCTCCCATCATCATCCTCTTCTTCTTCAGCTGCTCCTTCTTCACCATCATCTCCTTCTTGACCATCCTCCACATCCATTGGATCTTCGTCCACAGTTTCAATGTAGTCCTCATCATCATCATCACCTTCATCGTCAAAGTTGTAGCCATGAAGTGTGGTGTGATACGGTGGAGGATTGTAGTTGACACGGGCAAAGTAAGACTGAAGAGAGTGGCCTTGTCGTTGTACTTCCATGTCAATCCTCTCTATTGCTCAGCTCATGCTTGTCATGCTTAATTGAAGACCATGGAAGGAATCAGCAATGAATTCAAGAGTGACTCCGGAGGATCGGCGTCGAGAAGCGGCAGCAGGGGAGCGTTCTGCTGGAGTAATGTTTGAAGCTTGCTCGGAAGGTTGTTCGGTCCTTGGTTCTGCCACAGATTTTCTGCTGTGAAATGTGGCATCACCGATTGTTCAAAGTTTTGAGTGAGGAACCTGTGCACTGACGCGAGCATTGACACCTGCATTTAACAAAATGCGCACGACTAGGAAGGCATATGGTAAGGGATGGTCAGGAAAGGTGGACGGATAGTCCGACATGTGCATAAGCACAAATCGTGCCCAATTAATTGGGGCATGGTGAAGGATGGCATGAAGCACTTTCATATCTTTAACAGATATGATTGTGTGGTTGTTGTCTCTTGGCTTGATGACCTGGGTGAGAAGGTAGAACAGAAGTCGGTACTCTGGGTTGATTGTCTGAATGGTTGGCCGCCCAGAACTGTGACGAACAAGGGTCGTGAAGCCAAGCTCATTTAGGAAGGGTGGTTCATGGATGGTGGCCCAATGATCACCTCCGTATGATGCAATATCGTCTCCCTGAAAGGGCAAGGCAGCAACTGTGCCAAATTCTTCCAACGTCATGCTGATGGAGACTCCATTTACGTGAGCAGTCAGGTTATCACCATCTCGATGGAGGGTGGAGTAAAAAGCTCGTACAAAGTCGCCACTGAATTGAAGCTGACTGTGGGTCACGAACCTCCATAATCCCGATGCTTGAAGAAGGGGCTCCAACTGTGTGTAATTCTTCATGGCGGGGTAAATTGTCGGAAGATAACGAGGGGTTGCAGTGAGCCGCTTGGAGAAGTGAGTCATGAAGTTATGAAGGTCGGCCCTGGAAGGGAACCAAATGGAGGTTCCTTCCACGGCATAGCGAGGGGCTGAGCTGGAGGAGCCTCCTCTTGGCTTGGATGGTCTCTCCTTAGCGGGAGATTTGCCGTTGGAACTTTTCTTCCCACCTGCCATACTTGAGAAGAAATGAGTAGGAGAATGATGTGGAGAGTAAATATAGAGTGAATGAACAGTAGGAAGTGTGTAAAATGAGAGAAGGAGGCATCACTTATATAGGGGAGCAAAAAAATAGAGCCGTTGTAGTCCTTGCAACAGGCTCCAACGGCTTGTTAACGGCTATTTTTTTTGAATCACAACGTGTAAACATCGATGTCTGGACAGAGGAACATCGATGTTGAGGCTCACCAACGGCTATATTTTTGAAATTCTAACGGGTCAAACATCGATGTTCTGGTTGAAGACATCGATGTTTGATTCCCCAACGGCTATATTTTTTGAAAACTAAGATCGCAACATCGATGTTCGTAAGTTCAACATCGATGTTGTGGAGCCTCTGGACAAAATCTGAAATGCCGCCAATTGAGACAACATCGATGTTTGAATATGAGAACATCGATGTTTAAAACTGCTGGGTGAAAAAATTATAATCTGAAATGACAGAACATCGATGTCTTACCTGGAAGCATCGATGTTTAATACTATTGGGAAGAAAAATACTTACTGAACATCGTTGTTTCGATACTGAACATCGATGTTTAAAGCTACTGGATGGGAATGATATGAGCTGAAGTCCACTCAACATCGATGTTGGCTCCTCAACATCGATGTTTGACGGCCTCGGGTCCAGGTTTGTACATTAGAACATCGATGTTCAGTTGAGTAACATTGATGTTTTGCAGTCTTGGCTTTCTTGTTTCCCCTATTTTTTGGCTTAAATGAAGGGTACCTGCAAAATAACTAAGAAAATGCTTCGACGCTCAAGTTAGTAATATGTAACTCCGAGATATGAGAATATTGTACGAGAAAAAAAAAATTTGAGATTTCCTGTACTCTCAATTAGGATCAGCTTCGTCATATAAACACGGTTGGCGAGATATTTGTCCCATTAATTGGACTTTGATTATCTCTGTCGGAAAGTATCCGTTTTGGTGCCAGACAACAAATCTCGTTAGGAATCAATAATTCAATTAAAACCACGAGTGTCAAAAAGGAAATCTTTGATAATCGGAAAACTTTGTAAGGTTGCAGACATTGATTGAGCAATAATTTAACTAATTGGCAAGTTTTTCAAAGAAAAAAAATCTTGAAAATCGAAGCAGTTTGGAGGGGTCTTCTTCTGAACATTTTTCAAAGATAGGTAGGGGTCACCTCTAGAACATTCTCTGGACATTTCAAAAATTGGTAGGAGTCACCTTCTGAGAGAAGAAGCAGCGCAGTTATGTTTTTATAAATAGGCATACGATAGAACTCATTAGACACCGAAAATTATAAGCCAATTTCAGAAAGAGAGTTAGCAAAAAAAAAAAAAGTCAAAAGCAAGAATGTCTTCCCCTTCCACTGTCTTTTTTGTTGAGGGTGCAGCCTTAGGCAGAAGAAACCGATTAGCCTATAGTATGGTAAGTGAGCCATCTGAGGAGCTGCCTAATGAACTAAGTAGAATTCCTCGCTTAGTATTTGTTGATGAGCTCTACTCTTCTAGGTTTTTTGTCACACCCATGGAAGAGTCAATTTTTCTTGAGAGTCAAAGCCCACTTAGAACATCCTTCTATGGTATCGCCAATGCCACCATGTTCTTCATATCTAAGAGGCTTGAAAGTTTTCAAATGGAGTCCATCTATCAAACCTTAGAACAAGGAAGTTATTACCGCCTTTCAATGACTGCTCAGAGTGCTTCACGGGTCCCTGTCTTACCACCGACTTGGCCAAAGGTTCGCCTGCTAGTGTGGAATTGCAGGGGAATCACTAGGCGCTCGAAAGATTTTGCAAGAACCTTGAGAGACCTGAAGAACCAATACAAGCCAAACATGGTTCTGCTCACCGAGACATTATGGCAACCTGGCGAAAACCAAGGGGTCATCCCTCTCCGTTTTCCATCAGTGAATCGGTTTGAAATCCCGGGCCAGAATAACTCGGGTGGAATGTGGTTTGCATGGAATGATAGTGTGAGGGTTAATATTGTCAATGACCCTAATAGCTTCTCTATAACTGCTGTATCAAATCGTTAAGAGCTAAATTATGATAGGTATGTATGTTTTTTTTTTTAAAAAAAAATATGTGTGATTGTAATGTAATATAAATAATGTAAGTGTGTGTGTGTGTGTGTTTGTAAGCGTGATTGTGAAATACGAAATCTATAAAATCCTGTGTGTTTGTGTTAATTTAGCATGTACTAATTTAAAATTTAATTGGTTTAGAGAACTTACCTCACCACCGATGTTGTGACCCTCAACATCGATGTTGTGACCATGTTTGCTAACATTCTCAGTTGGCCTTCATCTTATGAGAACTTCAAGGAGGATTGATGTCTAATCTCTATATGCTTTGTTCGTGAATGAATGTGATAGAACCATGCATAAATTAGATCAATGTTGAGTCAAGTATTCCTAGTTCATTTCGAATTCGGAAGAATGACTCTTTCTCTAAGGGTTTCGTGAAAATATCGGCTAGTTGAAATTTTGTGTCCACAAATTCAATAGCTATGTCTCCCTTGAGGACATGATCTCTAATAAAGTGATGTCTAATGTCAATATGTTTAGTCATTGAATGTAAGATTGGATTTTTAGTTAGACTTATGGCACTCGTACTGTCACACCTAAGAGGAATGTGATTAATGTTAAGACCAAAATCCTCAAGTTGTTGTTTCATCCAAATAATTTGAGCACAACAACTACCTGCTGCAATGTATTCCACCTCGGTGGTGAATAAGGCTACACTAGCTTGTTTTTTTACTAAACCAAGAAACTAAGGAGCTGCCAAGTATGTGACAAGTTCCACTAGTACTTTTACGATCTAGTTTGCAACCGGCAAAGTCTGAGTCGGAATAGCCTATGAGTTGAAGTGTAGAACCTTTAGGATACCATAGTCCAACATTAATTGTGCCTATTAGGTATTTCATAATTCTTTTAATTGCCTTAAGATGAGACTCTTTAGGACATGATTGATACCTAGCACATATGCAAACACTAAACATAATGTCTGGCCTAATAGCAGTTAAGTAGAGAAGGGATCCGATCATACCTCGATACTTTTTGACCTCAACTTCCTTACCTTTCTCATCCTTGTCTAGATGTTCGGAAGTGCTCATTGATGTGGCCATTTCCTTTGATCCATCCATTGCAAAGCACTTAAGCAATTCCTTGCAATACTATGATTGTGAGATGAATGTGCCTTCCTTCATTTGTTTGACTTGTAGGCCCAAAAAGAAGGTCAATTCTCCCATCATGGACATCTCAAATTCACTGGTCATAATAGTAGAGAATTCCTTGCACAAGGACATGTTAGTGGCATCGAAAATGATATCATCTACATAAATTTGTACTAAGAGGATGTCATTGTTTTTACTTTTAATAAAGAGTGTAGTATCAACCTTCCTCCTTTTGAACCCATTGTCCAAAAGAAATTTGCTCAAGCGTTCATACCAAGCTCTGGGAGCTTGTTTAAGACCATAGAGTGCTTTCTTAAGTCTGAAAACATGATCAGGGAATGCATGATCTTCAAAGCCTGGGGGTTGATTAATATACACTTCTTCTTGAATGAAGCCATTTAGAAATGCACTTTTGACATCCATTTGATACAACTTAAAGTCCATTGATGATGCAAATGCAAGCAATAGGCGAATAGCTTCTAAGCATGCAACAGGTGCATATGTTTCTTCAAAATCAATTCCCTCTTCTTGATTGTAGCATTTTGCTACTAACCTAGCTTTGTTTCTAGTTATTGTGCCATTTTCATCTAGTTTATTTCTAAAAACCCATTTCGTGCCAATTATTGTATGATCAATGGGCCTTGGAACCAATTTCCAAACATCATTACGTTTGAATTGATTTAGCTCTTCTTGCATAGCCAAGGTCCAATGTTCATCATTAATTGCTTCAGAAATGGTTGTAGGCTCAATTTGTGAAACAAATGCCATATGACCTATAGTGTTTCTAAGAGAATTACGAGTACTTACCCCGCAGTTGATATCACCAATTACCGTTTCAAGAGGATGGTCTTTTGATTCTCGCCATCCTCTAGGTAGTTCTTGATTGACATCAACCGTTGTTTCTTCCGCGTTTGCGCTGTCTTGATGAGAAGATAATTCAGCAGGGGTATTTCCTTCTTTGGGTAAGTGACTTGGCTCTTCTTCTTCTTTGTCATCCAAGGATATCTTCTCAAGTGTACCTACAAGATCATCACAAAAGTTCTTTCTCGCCAAGCGAGTATCATTTTCTGCAAACACAACATGAGGGGATTCCTCAACACTTAAGGTACGTTTATTGAAGACTCTATACGCTTTGCTGCGCAATGAATAACCGAGAAAGATGCCTTCATCAGATTTTGCGTCAAATTTTCCCAAATTGTCTTTCCCATTATTATGAACAAAACAATTGCATCCAAAGACTCGTAAATGAGAAATGTTAGGCTTTCTTCCCTTGTATAATTCATAGGGCATTTTCATGAGTGTTGGCCTAATGATTGCTCGGTTTAACACATAACAAGCCGTACTTACTGCATCAGCCCAGAAATACTTGGGAGTTTTAGCCTCATTGAGCATTGTTCTTGCCATTTCCTCAAGACACTGATTCTTGCGTTCAACAACGCCATTTTGTTGTGGTGTCCGAGGGGCTGAAAAATTATGCTCAAAGCCATGTTTATCACAAAAATTTGAAAATTGATTGTTTTCGAATTGACCTCCATGATCTCTCCTAATGCAAGCAATTAAACAATCTTTTTCATTTTGAACTTTCTTAAGAAAACTCTTGAAAACATTAAATGCTTCACTTTTATGAGTAAGAAATAAAGTCCAAGTGTATCTAGTATAATCATCAACAATTTCAAAGGCATAATAGTTGCCTCCAAAACTCT
The DNA here is from genome assembly GCA_028386065.3 of Turnera subulata. Classification (NCBI taxonomy): domain Eukaryota; kingdom Viridiplantae; phylum Streptophyta; class Magnoliopsida; order Malpighiales; family Passifloraceae; genus Turnera; species Turnera subulata. The sequence goes on along the minus strand of JAKUCV010005925.1, from coordinate 27,039 downwards.
TAGTTTGTGAGGAACCAAAGAGATCCATGTGCAAAAGTTGAAGCGGTCTAGATGTTGAGACAACGTTTTTGGAATTGAACGAGGCTCTCACTTGCTTCCCCTTTTGACATGCATCACATATAGAATCCTTCTCAAATTTAATCTTTGGAATACCAACCACTAAGTCTTGAGTTACCAATTTGTTTAACATCTTCATATTAACGTGAGCTATTCTACGATGCCATAACCACATATCATCTTCTTTGCTCATTAGACATTTTGAAAACTTTGATGAAGACTCTTCCAAGTTAACCATATAAATGTTGTCAATTCTATCACCATGTAGAATGATCTTATTATCACTAAGACGTCCTACGGTGCATGACTTGTAATCGAAAATCACACGATTTCCCTTGTCACATAATTGGCTTATGCTCAAGAGATTGTGTTTAAGACCTTTAACAAGTAAAACATTATCAATGGAGGAACATTCATTTTTACCAACCGAGCCAATGCCGATGATCTTTCCTTTGTTGTTGTCTCCAAAGACAACGTTTCCTCCATTTGATGGCTTAATTTGCAAGAACTTGGATGCTTCTCCGGTCATGTGCTTGGAGCATCCGCTATCAAGGTACCAAAGTACACTTGATGCCTTCAAGCATACCTGCAAAAGCAAATCAATGAGTTTTTGGTACCCAAATCTTCTTGGGTCCTTGAGTGTTAGGAGCGTAGCGGTAATGAGCTTCTTCTTGCGCCCAATGTCTATGCCTAGTAAAGCAAACAGGAGCAATGTGTCCTATTCTATTGCAATAATGGAAAATAACTTTTGGGTTGTGCATCCATCTAGGTTGATAATAGTTATTATGTTGCCTATGTTTGTGCACTTTACTCACCTTGTTTTCCTTAGATTGAACCTTAGGTTTCCTAGGCTTAGTCTCAATTTTCTTCTTCTTAAGCTCATTTTTGAATCCTACTCCATGTTTAGTTGATTGCAAATTACCTAAGAGAGAATTCAAGTTCTTTTGAGGGGTGTTAAATTTCTTTAGTGTTGTTTCAAGTTCATTAGCTTGTTCTTTTAATGTCTCACATGATGAACACTCCCTAGTTTTTGTTTCAAATTCTCCAATTTGCTCCTTTAGTGATTTACATGATGCACATTCCTTAATTGGACTTTCTGGTTCATTAGAACTCTTCTTTTCGTAGAGTTCATTTTCTTCTATAAGTTTTACATTTTCTTTAGACAATTTTTCCATATTATTTTCTAAAGTTGTAATTTGTTTCTTTAAGCTCTTATTAACTTTAGAGGCAGAAATATATTCACTATAAAGCTCATCAAATGTATTTTGTAATTCTTCATGTGTAAAATCTTCACTTCTAGAAGTGGTACTTACCTCTTCCAGTTCTTCTTCCTTTGCCATGAGACATAGGTTGACCGTCTCTTCTTCATCGCTGTCGGATGATTCATCGCCGGAATCGCCTCCCCAAGAGATGTATGCCCTTTGCTTCTTGTAGGGCTTCTTTTCCTTTCCTTCCTTTGCCTTGGGCACTTAGGCTTGATGTGCCCAACCTCTCCACATCCATAGCACTTGGGTGGACCGGACATCTTTCTTCCTTTCTTTTCAAATTCCTTCTTCATGAATTTGTGGAATTTACGGATGACAAGTCTGAGTTCTTGATCGTCATCGCTAGAGTCCAATTCAGAGAGCTCTTGTATCTTGGAGGTGGAAGCTTTGAGAGCTATGTTCTTCTTCTTTGGTTCCTGCAAAGAGGGTTTAAGAATAGTAGTTTCATAGGTTAGAAGATTACCTCTAAGACTGTCAATGGTTGTGTTTGAAGTCCCGATGTTCTCATAGATTGCGTCGGCTTTAGAACGCCATTCGGGAGTGAGGCATCTAAGGACTTTTCTGACCAAGTCCTTGTCGGAGTAGACCTTCTTGAGAGCATGAAGGTTATTTACGATTTTAGAAAATCGTTCGAACATCTCCTCTATTTCCTCGTTCTCCTTCATTTGAAAGAGTTCGTAATCTGCAGTGAGGGAGTCGATTTTGGCCTCTCGAACATGATCGGTTCCTTCGTAGGTGACCTCCAGTTTATCCCACATTTCTTTTGCGGTTGTGCAGCAAGAGATTTTCCGGTAATCATCGGGGTTGACTGCACAATAGAGCATGTTGATTGATTTGGTGTTGTTTTCAACCATCATAATGTCTGCAGCATTATACTCCTCCTCCATCTTTGGCACTGTGATTTCACCAACTTTCTTCGTCGGAATTTGCTTTCCGATCTTCATGATTCGCCAAAGAGCATAGTTGTTGGATTGGAGGGAGATTCTCATCCTCTCCTTCCAGTAGCTGTAGTTGGTGCCGTCAAAGAGCGGTGGACGAGTGGTTGATTGTCCTTCGAAGAGTCCTGCATAATTACTTGAAGAAGCCATGGAAAGTTTCTCTCAAACGGTTAAGTCTTTCAGAGAGTTAGGCTCCGCTACCAATTGTTAGAATAGGTGCCCTACGCTAGGGGGGGTGAATAGCATTTTATGGACAAAATCAAAAAAAACTTGCAGGAATATAATTGCGGAATTGAAAGAATGAAGGACACACCGAATTTTATACTGGTTCACACACACAACTTGTGTGGCTAATCCAGTCCTCCGAGAGACTCTCTCGAAGATTTCACTATCTAGGTTAAGCTTTCGGGTGCTTAACAAACCGTATACAATCCTAGAGCCCGACTCACACGAAACTCTACTTGCTTGAAGAATCCACACTTTAACAATCTTCCTATGAGATGCTACAAGGGAACAATCCTCCCTTAAGGTGTATGAACAACACTTTAAAAACACTCAAACAAAAGCTCTCTCAAAGAGTGGATATGAGTAACAAGTAAAGCTCTATAAAGGCAACTCTCAATTCTCAAGAATATTGGCTCATAAAAATGTGTATGAATGTATAACAATGAATGCTTAAAATGTAGAGAGTTGATCTCTTTGAAAGAGAGGTTTAATGCCTCTATTTATAGTTTCAAAAAATTATATGGACGTTGGGAACAAGTTCTGAACACCTTTAGACAAGATAACATGCAAGGTGGAAAAGGATTTTTGATTCTAACGACACAACCTCGATGTTGGGTATCACAACATCGATGTTTGTCCATTGAATTTGAGTTATTAAAGCCAACCGTCACTAAAACATCGATGTTTGCCATGGAAACATCGATGTTTGCCATGGAAACATCGATGTTTTGAAACACTACCAAAACAGATTTAAAGATGAGCATCATATGAACATTGATGTTCTTTGTTGGAACATCGATGTTTTGAGCCTCTTCCGAAGTTCTAAAGAGAACAAATTGAGGGAACATCGATGTCTTGAATTGGAACATCGATGTTCTGGTGCTGCAAAGAGTTTTAGGTGCAACGGTCACAAGAACATCGATGTTTGGGAAGCCAACATCGATGTTTTCTTGTGCTCTTTTCTCTTGGGACCTTTGTTCTTTGATTGATTTCTTTTTGCTTCAAGATTGTTTGTCATCAATTGAGTCATGCTTTGTTTGTCAATATCAAAACCCTGAAATGAGACAAGGAGACATGAGTTCTAACACCGTGGCCAGTAGTACTCGTTCTCCAACAATGCGCAAGTGCGGTCGATGCCTGGATGTCCTGCCCACTTCGAGTCTTGGCACTGCTTCAGCACCTCTTTGTGCAAACTTCCATGTTTGGGGACATACACATGATTCCCCTTGGCGAGCAGCAACCCTTTGTCAACCCAAAATTGTCTTGTCTTCCCTTGCATAGCATACTCCATGAGGCTCCTGGCATAAGGATCCTGCTGCAGCCCGGCTTCTATCCGTTGCTTCAAGTCAGACACCGGCGCACCACCACTATAGAAGCTAGCTCGACTTTTTGGCTAAGAGCCTCAGCAACAAAATTTGTCTTCCCTGGCTTGTACTCTAGAGAAAAGTCGAACTCTGCAAGAAAATCTTGCCACCTGCTTGTTTCGGGCTGAGCTTCTTTTGTGTCTGAAAGTAACTCGTTGCCATATTGTCCGTAAACACAGCAAACCGCGAACCAAGCAAGTAATGACGCCACACACGTAGGCTGTGCATAATGGCGGACATCTCCTTCTCCTGCACCGTATATCGCCTCTCTGTGTCATTAAGCTTGAGAGATTCATAGGCAATAGAATGCCCATCCTGCATCAAAACACCACCAATAGCAAAATCTGAAGCGTCAGTGTAAACATTGTAAATCCGTTCACAACCCGGTAATTGTAACACTGGCTCTTCCATAATGGCTGCCTTTAATCTCTCGAATTCCTCTTGAAACTTTGCATCCCACGTCTAAGTCTTGTCTTTCTTCAAGAGATCCGTCAAAGGTGCACAAATGGCTGAATGTCCCTTGATGAACCGCCGGTAGTAATTCACCATGCCAAGAAAAGAACGCAGCTCGAGTACCTTCTTGGGTGCTTCCTAATAGACGATTGCTTGCACCTTGGACCTGTCCATCTTTAGCTTCCCGCCTCCAACAATGTGACCAAAGAATGCTATTTCCTGATGTAGAAAAGCACACTTCTCCTTCTTCACTAACAGCTCACTATCTCGAAAAGCCCGAATCACTTGTCTCAAGTGATCTAGATGCTCTTCAAGTGTCTTGCTATAAATCACAATGTCATCTAAATAGACCACGACAAATCGATCTAGGAATGGGGCTAATACCTTGTTCATCAATGTACAGAAAGTGGCAGGGGCATTGGTTAGTCCAAAAGACATGACTAAAAATTCAAACGAACCATACCTCATCATACACGCGGTTTTTTGCTCGTCCCCCTCTGCAATGCGAACCTGCCAGTAACCCGATCTCAAATCGAGCTTAGTAAACCACTGTGCATCTCCAAGCTGGTCAAAAAAGTCATCTATCCTCGGGAATGGATACTTGTTCTTCACCGTAATCTTGTTCAATGCTCGGTAGTCGATGCATAACCGTAGAGATCCATCGTGCTTCTTCTGAAAAAGCACGGGCACACCATAAGGTGCCTTGGATGGCTGAATAAATCCCGCATCCAGTAGCTCCTTCAATTGCTTCCTCAACTCCTCTAGTTCAGGAGGCGCCATTCGGTAAGGTGCTTTCCCTGGTGGCTTCGCACCAGGCTTCAATTTGATTGCGTGATCCACCTCCCTCCTTGGCGGCAAATTCTTCGGCAACAAACTGGGCATCACATCCGCAAACTCTTCAAGTACCTTCTCCACTTCACTTGGCACATCCGTGTGTCCTTTCTCGCTCATCACCCGCGCAAGAAAAGTAGGCTCTCCACACTTGAGCCCGTGTGCTAGTTGTAGGGCCGAAACTTGTTTCTTCGGCTTCCGTCCCTCACGTCCAGCAGTCACCATACATGTGTTTGACCCTCGCGGCAAGTGAATTTGGTTAGCACCAGGAAAGATTGCAGCATTGTGTTTCTTAAGGAACTCCATCCCTAAGATCATGGGGTAGTCTTCTAATGGGACCACAGTCAACTCGATCTTTCCTCGCCAGTCACCCATGCTGATTTCCACACCACGGGCCACTCCTAGGATCGGTTGGGCAGCCGCGTTAAAGGCCTTCATGGTGCTCAATTCCTTCGTAATGGTCACCCCGAGCTTCTTTGCTTCAGTACCTGAAAGAAAATTATTAGTAGCACCAGTATCAACAAGAGCTTTAAGTTCATGTTTCCTAATGCACACATTGGTGTACTTTCGACCTCCCTATGCCTCCGGCTTCTCAACCGTGAGTGCGCTTAGGATTTGAATCGACCCCATCTTGACTTCCTCATCCCCATCGTCGGTATCGGCACTTTGCTTCAGCAAGGCAGCAAGTTTGTTCTTCTGTGGACAATCCCACGCCTTGTGTGGCTCCTGACAAAAGAAGCACTTGACGTCTCCCTTGTTCCTACCCTTGAATTTGCTCATCGGCTTCTTGTCTCCCTTCTTGGGTCCGGAACCTTGAGACTTGGCCTTCCCTTTGCCACCCTTCTTGGTATTCTTGGAAGAAGACGATGCTTTTTCCTTACCATACTCCGTAAGCGACTCGGCCACACGCTGTGCCTCCTTTAGGGTCGTTGCATGACGATCATCAATCTTCGCTCGTGCCCACCTCTGAAGTCCTCTAGTAAAAGCGCCATACCCTTCCTCTTCCATCATAGAAGGAATTTCAAAAGCCAAATCTTGAAACTCCTTGACATATTTCCTGATGTTGTCCGTGTGCTTCAAGGCTCGCAACCTGTCTCGTACCTCCCTCTCAGCAAACTTCGGGTAGAATTGGTTCTTCACTTCCATCTTGAAGCGCTCCCATGTCCAATCCGCGCACCCCTCAGTAGTGCGTACCTGTCGCCACCACAAGACCACAGAGTCGGCAAAGTATCTCCCAACTATCGTCACCTTCTGCTCGTTTTCACTGATTTTCAGACCATCAAAGTATTATTCACAACTAAATAGGAAGATGTCCACTGCCTTTGCTGTTCGCGTCCCATCATACTCCTTTGGCTTCGGAATATCGACTTTGGGCAGCACCTGTTGTTGGTGAAGAGGCATGCTACCATCCTTCAATGTTAGCTGCCGTTTGCACAACCGGATATCATCCTTTAGAGTACGCATCTCCTCAAATTCCTCGACAAAGTCTGATAGTGCTATCGTCACACTATCATTCAGCTCTGTGAATTGCACCCTGAGCGCTTGAACCTCTCCAGTCATGCCCTCCGTGCTAGATTCACACTCATCCACCTGCCCCTCGAGGTTGTTCAATCGCTCTTGGAACTTTTCAAAGCGACTTTAAAGGGCTGGAATTGCATCCTCCATCGGATTTCTACTCTTGGATCGACCCCTGGTCTTCTTGCCCTCAGCAACCTGCTTCGGATCCCCTTGAGTAGTTGTCCCGCTTGTTTCCTGCTTTTCTAGGGGTGGTTTCTCCGTATTAACCATCCCTAAACCAAAATCTCAAAACAATCTCCAACAAAGTGTGATTATTCCATAACAAGAACACAGCAAGTCAATCAATATTAGAGTAATAAAAGTCGACATCCTTGATACAAACCAGATGTGTGTACGCAAGGATCAGCAAAGAACTCCAATCTTCCACACCAACACACAAAAAGACCAGCAAAAACCCACAATCGACAAGCATCAATCAAACCAAACAATTCACAATCCACCAAATAACCAAGTCGACTTTTTTTCAAAAAAGAACCAAACCTGATTCGGTCAACCCTCCTTGTTTAGCAGCTTTGGCACCTCCAATCCACGTCTGTACCCTTGTCGATTAATGCAGAAAATCGCACAATTCCAGCCCACAAGTTCGATTCTAAAGGACCTGTCTTGCACGAGCCACATCAACAGATTTGGTGCGCCAAACGGCACCAGCACCTTGTCGACAAAACCAGCAGCCCCCGAGCCCGCGCCTTCAGAATAAAACTTGAGCAGCTCCGCTACCACTTGTCACGGGCACAGAGAAGATGCGCAGCAACAGCCCGTGCGGTCAAGCCAAAGGCTTGTCAACCTAACAATAATCACGTATAAAGGAGAAAGAGAAATCGGCAACACAAGAATATGGGAGAAGACTCAGTATTATTATTAAATAACGTTAACAATAATACATGCCCAACAACTCCCCCTCACGCATCCTATATATAATAGGTACAGCAAGGTTCCAGCTAACTTTCTCTACAAGTAAGAAGATCCCTTCCTAGGCTAGGTTTCCCTTTACATGTCCACGCCAACTCAAAGCTAAGGCGGCCAACCCTAGTCCAAGTCAGAATGGGCCAGCCCACGCGCACACCGGCTCAAACTAGGACTCATGTGTGCCTTTGAAATCCTAGTGCGTGACAAAATGGCCCGAGAGTTGGGCGGACCAGGAAAAAAATCAGGTCAACAAATTGATATTTCAATTTAAAAATAGAAACCAATTTCTTAATTTTGGAAATTAGAAATCCGTGGAAAAAGGTGGGTCCTACAAAACATTTTCACGTACACCAGTACGATCGCGACAGAGCGGACCCGGGGAGATGACCATGTCATGGCCTGGGCTGTCTGAGGCACGTAAATGGGACGAAAACTGAAACTCGGGGACAAAAAAAGGACACAAACTCTCCCGAGTACACAAACGGAACAAATACAAAACACCAAGTACCAAAAGGGGTGTTTGACCCGCTTTTTCATAATAATCACAGGTTACAAAAAACAACGGTGATTGTCACTTTCTCTGCAACACATGCCTCATTTGATGTTCCTTTCTCCGACACACAGGGGTTACTCTGGCTAATGGAACAGATTTAACCTCCTTAAAATGGATGTTGGGGTTTGACCAGTATTCCCTGCCTGGGATAAACACCATCATCCAAAAAATAGGAGGGGCGGCCATATTCTCAAAGTTTGACCTAAAAAGTGGCTTCCACCAAGTAGCCATGGAAGAAGAAAGCATACCGTGGACTGCATTCATCACACCTAACATTAACATTGTTGGAGTTTGTTGATGATCAACTTCTTCGACGTTAACATTGTTCTCGCAAGAACATATATATATGTCACTGAACTACAAAAGTTTGCCACGACACTTAATTTGATCAAACATTTCAGATGATGCCATACTTGAGTTGTTTATATTTCCGATCTCAACAAAAATTGTAATATTTATAAACTTTTAGGAATTTATGATGCCACATGGTGGCTAAATTACTTACTCAGGTGGAATTTCTAAATGCAATTTTAACAACTTTGAAAGAATTACAAGCGTGGCATCTTATTTGGCAAAACCGAATGATAGAAAGCAAGTACAGAAAAAAAAAAAAAAACCCAGAGAAGAACCTATTGGAGATTGCTGATAATTCCCAGAACAAATACAACATTAACAACAAAAGCATCATCACTTACTGACTAATCAGGAATATTATTCTGTATAGTCTTCAATTCATCTTCAGCAGTTCTGTCTTATATCTCAAGTCAAATAGGTTTTTCCCCGTGTAAACCCCACCGTCCATCTTCAGGCCGGTCCACTCTGTTCCATTAGCAAGAGTAACCTTCACGGTGTATGAGAAAGGAACATCAAACGAGGCTTGTGTTGCAGACAAAGTGACCATCACCCTACTACTTGGCGGCACAGTAACGTTGTACTTTGTCACCACACGATATGTTGTCTCCAGAGTTTTCCCCCACTCGTATGGCCCGGGCAGCTCATCCCCAGACAACTGAACCTTCCCATTGACGATGACTGGAATGTTTAAAGACTTAATGGCATTCATGTTCTTTATTGTACTACTACTACTGCTATCTTTCCAAGTGCTGCTTTCTTTCTTGGTGTAGTCTAGGGTGACCACTTCTGATGCATCCTCGTGTTCGTCGTTGTTAACAGCAAGACCTGTTGCCAACTCAACGGTGGTTTCGCCGTAGATCTTTGCATCCTTCATGTTGAACTCCACACCTGTGGCCTCCCTGGCAACTACATCAGCTAACTTTGTGAATGTAAAGACATCTACTATTTCCTGGCCAGGATGTGCGATAAATGGGAACAGGCACGAGTTATAAGGCCCAGGTATCCAGATATTTGGGCCTACACAGAGCCCTGACTGGACATGCAAGAGCTGAAAGGTCTTGCCGCCGGCATAATTGCAGAAAGGAAAGATAGGGTTGAACAAGGTGCATGTCGATTTGGATTGGTCTTCCTCTTGCTCATCAGCCAATGCAGCAATCCAGCTGCCCCATTGAGAGCTGGTGCTCCTCCAGTATTTGTTGTTGTAAACCGATTTGATGTGCACAAGCTCTTCACCTCCACTCTTTGCCGCCTCTACTTGGAATGTTGACAGTATGGTAACGTCGTCTGCAGAGGGTCTTAACATCCCACGTTCTGTCCCTTCTTCGTCCATGTAAGACACGTATTTGCTGTCGCCGTCTAATTTCAGTGCAAAAGTTTTAGGGAGTCTTGATTGGGCCATGATAGTGTTGTTCTTGTGTCTCTCGCTAATTGAAACTCCACACACCAAGTAAGTCCTGCTGTGGTTTCCACCAGCCGTCTCTCGTTGGATCCCAACTGTCGAAGAAAGAGGAGTTCATATTACAAGTTAACAAAAAAGGAAAAAGGTTACAGCTGACAGCAATAATGTAGGAGAAGATGAAAAACAACTTCCAACCCAGCTTAACAACGGCGTCGAAGAGAGCTAAATATCCCGCAAAGAATTCCTATATTCATTAAAACTTCAGCAAAGAAACCTCAGGTTTAGAGTAACAAGTCATGTGAGTGCTTGTTGAGAAGGAAGATGAGACTACCAAGAACCACGTGAGAAGGAAGAGCACCAAGAGTTCGAGCTTGAGTAGTGATGGATGGGAAGAGAATGCAAGCATATGATCTTTTTACCAAAAAAAAAAAGAACCTAGGTAGATATATATAGATGATGAGTTGCATTGCTGACCCTTGAGTATTCAAGAGTTTCTCCCAAAAGTTTCTACAGAAGCTATTGGTAAAATCTATAAGTTTCTCTATTATGTCAGGATTTAATCGAGTGAATCTTCATGAGGGTGGGATGGGATGTGACTAATTATCATTTTTCAAAAGGTTGTTTGGGGCATAGACTTTTGGTAAGAATGGAATTGACTTTATTGAATTTTTTTGAGTTGTTTATGATTTTTGAGTTTCTTGAATTTTTTGAATTCATCACATGACCATATCTTTCCTTAGCTGGACTCACTACTCTAGGCAAATTGTCCTTATTGATTATGTTAGCACTTGTTACAACTTGAGTAATTAATATAAACTTTTTTCATATTAAAAGTTACATTTTTCTTTTTTCCTTTGCTATTAAAAACTGGAAGGTCATTACATTAAGAATTCACTCAGGTATGTGCACCGGCATCATCCGAGAGAAGTGACATACAATCATCAGGTGGATTATTTAAATTCTGGAGTTCTTTGTCTAGCACTCCACCCGCACCTAATTGTCCGGATCCCAGGCAAATAACTCCATCAACGTTGAACTTGACATGCCCGAGCAGGGCATCCATCGTATTGGTTTGGTGATGGTTTTGTGTCCAACTTTTGACATCAACTTAAACGTATTCTCACGACAGATGAAAGTTAGGTTTTTCTGTTTTTGCATCTTAAGATAAGCCATCCAAAATGTAACAGCCCGAGTAAAATTTGGATTTTTACCGGGACTGTTAAAGTCGTCATACAGTGATTTACCGAATGAATTAATCTTGAGTAATTAATTCAAGGTAAATCGGGAGTCGTTTTTCGAAACCGAGAGTTTTCCCGCGCTCGTGATTTTCCCGTGTATTTTTCGGAACTAAGTTGGTATTTTTCGGGTTTCGGAATTTCTCGGAAAATCACACCGGAAAATAGCTAAGGAGGTATCCGTTATTTTCTGGTCCAGATCGGACTCGCCCGTAATGCGGACGAATTTCATTATTGATTCACAAGTGGAATAGTAAAAAAAAAAAAGAAAAAAACAGCTTAAAGCCGGTGAAGATGCAGAAGGGAGGAAGAGAAGAAAAAAAAAAGAAGGAAAAGAAAGAAGAGAAAAAAAGAGAGAAGAAAAAGAAAAAAAAAGAGAGAAAAGAGAAGAGAGGGGAACCGGAAAAGAAAAATAGAAGAGAAGGAAAAAAATAAGAAAAAAATAAGAAAAAAAAAAAGAAAAGCAGTGGGTGGAGGAAGACCGGCCGACCACATCACCTCACCACCACCTCCACCACGACCGGCACCACCCACACCGACGGCTCCCTCTTGTTGTCGCCGACGTAGCGCAGCCATCGCCGCTCGCCCTCGCCGCACGACGCGCCGGACATAGCCGGGGACCCGACGACCATTCCGTTTGGATCCGACGTCGTCTCTTCCTTGCTGCGGCAACCACCACAGCTGCAGCACGACGCCGCCGCGCCACGCCTTCCCTGCACGCCACCCTTGCTGCTGCTGCCGTCCCGATGTGCCGCCTGCGTCGCCGCCTCGTCCCATGCCGCGCCGCTGCCGGCAACTTCAAGGTGAGCCCGTGGTGACGACCCGTTTGTTGATGAGTAGGACGGGTCGACCCGCGAGTTTTGGGTTGGATTATTTTCGGGCTCGGGCTATGTTGTTCTGGGTTGAGTTTATTTGGGCTGTGATGTTGGGTCTGGGCTAGCCTTGGGTCTGGGCTGCTGGGCGCGCGGGCCTGCCCACGCGGGCCTGCAGCTGGTTTGCCTGGGCCTGTCCTTGGACTTGGATTCTGGGCTGGGCATGGTCTTACTGTTCATGGCCCAGTCCAGTTTAAAAAAAATAATAATAAATATAAACATATGTATTTATTTATTAACCTGATATATAATTTCGAAAAAAAATATATATATTTATTTTGAGAAAATTATGGCTAATTTAATTCTGGAATTTTCAGGAAATATAAATATAATTACTTTGATAAATAATTAAGTAATGCTTTGGGAAAAACTAATATTATTTGGAAAATATATATATACATACCTTGAAATTAATTTCTGGGAATTAAATATATGTATTACTTTCTCTGTTTGTGGAAATTATATATATATGTACTTTGGAAATTAAAAGTAATTATATTTTGTGTTGGAAATATTATTATATATTTAGAAAAAGATAAATACTATAAATAATTTCTGAAAATTATAAATAAGTTATTATTTTTCTGGAAAATTATAGTAATTATTATTTTGGAAATTATAGTTATTTTATGGAAGTATTTTGAAAAAGAGTTTTAATTAAGGTATGGTACCGAAATTATATTCGGAAATATGTACGGTAATTATTTTCGATAAAAGATGGAAATAAAGGATAAGTAATCGGGATGGGTATATTTCGCAGTTTGGGCATCATGACATACTCCTATGTGCATTTATGTGAATATATGGTTTTGTTGTATAGGTTCGGATATCGGGCAGTTTCCCGAGGAGCCGGCGTCGGACCGGTCATTGTTTCCGAAGTTGAGTAATCGGCCAAGGTGAGGATGGATAACCCTTGATATGTGCCCGTAATACTGTGTTTGTTTTGTTGCTTGATTGAACTGCTGAGATGATTACTGTTGGTTGATTGACTGCTATGATGTTGTCGTTGTTGTTGATGTTAGACTGTGATATTGGATTTGCGATATTGTGTTGAGAATAATGATGAACTGGACAATGTGGATAATTGTGTGTTTTGTTGTTGGAATGAACTACTGAGAGGGTCATTGTTGGATATTTGACAGTTATGGTTATTGATGTTGCTGTTGTTGGACTGTGCTATTGGTCGTGTGGATATTGTGATGAACTGTTAATTGTGAATAATTGGTGTTATATGTACTATTGACGGATATTTGGTAATATGGAATTGTATTGGGTATTTGGCAGCTATAGTTGTTGTTGTTGTTGTTGCTATGATGTTGATTTGCTTGATTGAACCGTTGTATGACTGTTGTTGGTTTATTGGATACTGTGTTGTGATTGATGTTGGACTGTGAGAAGTTGATGTTATGAAACTGATGAAGGATTGGCCTGTTGTGTAACTTAAGCTATTAGGAAATTGGATAATTGTTTGACTGTTATGGATATTGTGATTGTTGACGGTAGACAGTGTTGTGATTGGATAATTGGAATAAACTATTGACTGTGGATAATTGAGAAATGGAAATTGGAAATTGGAATTGGAATTGATATGAGTTGATGATATGTGGGAAGTAGTGGTACGACCCGATGGTTTGAAAATTAATTCTGGGATGCTATGGTCGGTTACTTGGTTTGGATACTTGATTTGGTTGGCATGTTGATGCCTGTGGTTGGGGTATACCAAATACCCAGTGGTTCGGATATACCAAATATCCGTTAGGCTTGTTGCCTGTGGTTGGGGTATACCAAATACCCAGTGGTTCGGATATACCAAATATCCGGTTGGCATGTTGATGCCTGTGGTTGGGGTATACCGAATACCCAGTGGTTCGGATATACCGAATATCCAGTTTTGGGATGTTGATCCCGGTATGGTATTTTGGGTTGTTGAACCCGGTGTGATTTGGTAATTTGGGACGTGGTCCCGGTATGGTAAGATTTGGTTTGGTTTGGTTCTTTGACCTGGCTTCAGGAATTAATTGATAACCTGGTACGACCCTAGCTTGTCCAGTGACAGGGACCCGGAAGATAAAATTGGTAATAAAAATTAATGAGTATTCATTTGGTCCTGGCTTTGATATGATTTAGTAGGATTCCTCTATCGTGTTGTTCGTGTTGGTTTCCTCTGATGTGATGTTGAGTTGGATTCCTCTGTCGTGTAGTATGTGTTAGTTGCTATGGCAGTTTCCTTGTGACGTGATTGTTTGTGTTTATTGATGTGATCGTTGTGTTTATTTCGAAAGTGTTATGGTTGAATATATCACTGTTTATCTTTCGTCGGTGAGCGTTTCGGACTCACCCCTCGCCTGCGGGGTTTCATCCCGTAGGATGAGTTGTTTGTAGTGCAGGAACGTACCGGGCAAGCTGATGCGTACCCTCGGACAGGACTCGGATCCATTGGTTGCATTGGGCTTTGCTTATGTTGTCATATGAGTTAAGAGTCTACCGCTGTGCATATTGTTAAATCTTCTGCTGTGTATATGTTGTATTTGGGCCATTGGGCCAGTTGGTTGTTGTTGATGTCCCCGGGGTTCGGGTGACGAGTTCTATGTTGGGCCGAAGGGCCGGTTTACAGTTTTTGATATTGGGCTGTTGGCCAGTTTATTGTTTTATACGCAGTCCGTCGGGCTTGTTGGGTTGGGTTGTCACAGTTCCGGCACGTATTTACTGTGTACGGTAAATACGGGTCGGGGCGTTTCACAAAAACCGAAAATAATGTTTTAAATTTTAGTAGTTAATAAAATTTGGAAAATATTTTTAAAATATTTTTCCTAATTAGAAAGGTTACATTTTAGGGTTTTCCTCCTCTTTTTCTTTTAGAGAAAATCCTAGATTTACTTATTGGGACTTTCCTCAACAATTTTTGTTCCGGTGGTAAGCCCCCACAAATTCCCTTCCAGTTAGTTTTTTTTCTTTTCAACAAATCTCACTTTTTGTAGATTTTAGTCTCATTTTGTGGTGAGTTTAATCCCACTATTTGTTTTCTCCTTATAAAAGCCTATTTTCTTTTTTGAATGATTCAAGTAAGATTATGGGAGCCTCACCTTCACATGTTGGCTTGGTGGCTGTTGCACGGACCATACATGAGGAGGGAATTGCGTGAGCAGCAAGGTTGTTAAAAACGAGTTTTTACTTTGATTCGGAATTGGCCAGTCAAAATCGTATCATAAAAACGACTCGTAAAATCGTAAGAGTGTACCAAATTCAATTATTTTAATTAATTCGATGAATAAATTTGTTATTAATTGTATAAATGATATAATTATGATATTAACAAAAATATCAACGGATATGGATTGGCTTTAATAGTAATGGGCTTGGGATTTCTAATGTGACTCTTCTAAAGAATCTCGAGTAATGCTTAATTTGTTCTTTTTTTCTTTTTCTTCAACTATACAATTTTTTAAAAAAGTATCCACTAGAATACTGAATGTCTTCTTCTCCACTACAAAGCTTTACTCCTTATTTTTTGTTCCATCTCCTCTTACAAAACATCAAGCTCCGCATCTTTACTCCTTATCTATTTGTTCCATCTCCTTTTACAAAACATCAAGCCTCACCACATCAACAAACAAGAAATCAACAAATAGCAAAACATGGAGTAGAAGATCGCAAAGACAAAATACAAATTGTGATGGGTGTTTTGAAGCAAATACCAACATGAGAAGACTAAAAGCAACGCCAACTACCAATCTCTTCTACTTCTATTTCTTAATCCAATACATATTGTGATGGGTGTTTGAAGCAAATACAAATATGAGAAGAAGATTGTGGGGGTGTTTGAAGTAAATACAAACATGAGAAGATGAGCAACAGCTACCATTCTATTCTTCTGGTACTTATTAATCCATTTAATTTTGTTGCCTTCAAAGTTTAATTGGATATGAGTGAACTCGGTTGAGTGCGCCATAAACTCGTGAGTTTAGCAAGTTTAACGAGTCAACTCACGAATTTGACCAAATTTGACCAAATTACGTTTTCACATACGTTTCAGCCTGAAATTCCCCACTCAAAATCGTGAAATGTATGTTTTTACGAGTGTGCTTTTGTAAATACTCTTTTGAAGGATATAGATCACGTTATGTATTTTTATGTGCTAGGTTGAGAATAATTCTTATGTTAAATTTTTTTATACTTTTGTTGGATTAAACCTTAAATTATGTATTTTCAATATTCTAAAATCTCTTTATCCCGTCTATATGAATGAAAAATGTTTTTTTATTTCTAAAAAATGACATTTTATAAATATCACATGCGAATATTGGTATATATCACATGCCATCATTTAGTAATCAAAGTTTGCCGCAACTCGAGGATCTCTCTATATTATTGGATACATCACATGCCACATTACATTGTAATCAAAGTTTCCCTCTCTGTCTCTTCGGCTAATTCAGTCAACACACTTCCTACTATTGAATTGTAATGCAGGAAATATCATGTAGCAGAAATATATTTATCTTGACTTCACTTTGTCAACGTCAATGAAGCAGAATTTACAATGCGTTTGAGAGTACAGCTATGCAGTGACCTCACTTTATACGTTTGGCATTATTTAGTGCAACTATTAGATAGTATTTAATTTATATAATTTAATTATGGTGATAGCAGATGATTTAAAATTTCAAAATTACCCTTTAATTCAACCACTCATTCAGTATTTTAAGGTTTGGATGTCATTTGAACATGTAATATAATTAAGTAAACTGACCGAGCATATCCACATGAGTACTCTCTGAAACCTCAGGCTCCTCTTCGTAACTTTAATCTACTTCAATCTGCACCTTAGGCCCCTGTTTGGTAATGTATTTTCAGTATGTTTGACAGTGCTGTTAGGCTCAGTCTATGTAGAGTTCGGTTCATGTACTGTCGTTGATTTTTGTAACAACATTGTATATATTGAGCAATGAATAAAGTCTCGTTAGCATAAAAAAAAAAACTCTCTGAAACCTCTGCATCCTTTCTGAAGCCCGTTGCTTTCCACGTCCTATGTCCTCTACCCCTCTGGCCACCTCTGGCCAAGGCACACCCATCAGTGATGGTGTGGTCTCCCTAGAAGTGAATATGGTGGAGGCAGCAGGTAACGTCTCCCCGCCACAGCCGCAAACGTTCAAGGACAAACTCCTTGCTGATCAGCAAAAAGCCTTGGAAGAAGGCCAATCGGAGTTTGAGCCTGCTGACACTGACCTCAAAGCATTTCATTTGCTAAAACGGCCAGCAATGATTATCTCCGATCGCTACAGGGAGATTCTCCACAAACAGTGGAGCAATACTATGATTGTCATGATGTGGGACCGCTCCATAGGCTACAAAACGTTTTACAACCGCCTTCCTAACTTTTGGGACATTAGAGCAGAACTCAAAGTTATTTATTTGACTAACAATTTCTATTTTGTCAGGTTACCAAACCAATATGATTATCTCAGGGTGATCACTGGAGGCCGTCGATTATACTTGGCCACTACCTAATGGTGGAACCATGGAAACCGTAGTTTGAATCCTCAAAACATAAGATTACATCGGTCATTGCATGGATTCAATTGAAGGAACTCTCTTATGAGTATTAGGACCTGGCAGAGTATTCAAATGAACCCACTTCCTCAAACCAGAGGGTTGCTACTCCCATGGATGTCTCTTTTGACTGCAAGGGTCTTAGCCACAAGGATCCCATGAACATCGCAAAGGGATAGGATGGTAGAGACCCCACTGATTCTTCTATTTCTTGTCTGCTTCCTGCACTCTTGGACACTAGTGTGCCTATGATCTCCAAGAATGATAGTAATAGCACCTCAGCTGAAATTTCATATATTTTTAATTTTATGGATAATTTTTGGAATTGTCAGGGTGCAAGCAGTAACAAGTTCAAGCGCGCTATAAAGGAGCTTGTTCAATCTCATAGGCCTTGCATTCTTGTACTTGTGGAAACTTGGATTGAATTCTCAAGAAACTTACATTTCTTTAAACAATTGGGTTTCTTAGGTAGTGCTGTGGTGGACCCTACGGGTTTTTCCTGCGGCATTTGGGTGATTTGGAGGCAGGATCTCTTACATATATTTGTCCTCTCATCCTCACGGCAATTTATCCATATGGAGGTTTCCTAGGCGGGTGGTCAATCTTGGATCTTTACTGCTATCTATGCTAGCCCGATGTGCTCGTACAGGAACACACTGTGGGCTTGTCTAGAAGCATTTGCACCAACTGTTTCAAGCCCTGGGTCATAGCTGGGAATTTTAATGTCATTGCTTCATCTAAGGAAAGATGAGGTCGATCCACGTCCGGAACAGTTGTCTGCAAGAAGTTTGTCGAGATGATTGCACAATGGGACTTTATTGATCTTGGGTTCGTTGGTTCTCCTTTTACATGGGCTTGTGCGGGGGTCCGCAAGAGGCTTGTCCGGGTCATATGTAATGGGGTCTGGAGAAACCTCTTCCCGGATGCCCTGGTGGTGAACCTCCACGTACAAAATCAGATCAATCGCTGTTGCTACTCAAACTTACATATCTGCCAGCAGGCTTCGACTCGCGCCCGTTCAAATTTCAGATGGCTTGGACTTCACATACTGAGTTTGAATCCCTTTTGAGAGAGAACTGGAACTTTGACAAGCCGCTCGTTGAAAAGACCAAGTCTTTGGCAAAAACCCTCACCCTCTGGAAGCGGAATGTCTTTGGTAATGTGTTTAAGAGAAAGAGAACTCTCATCAACAGATTGGGGGGTATCCAAAGGGCTCGTAATAGTGGACGTGACAATCCTTTTCTCCAGGAGCTCGAAGTGCAACTAAAGAAAGATTTTGATCTCCTGTTGCTTCAGGAAGAACTGATCTGGTTCCAAAAATCACGTAGTCGGTAGATACAGTGTGGTGATAAAAACACTACTTTTCTTCCATACAACTACTGTGATCCGGAGGAACAAAAACAAGATACAAGGGTTGAAATTTGATAACGATTGGTGTTATGATCATATGGTACTTTGGGATAGGGCAGTGGCTCATTTCCAAAGTCCTCTCTCTGTTTTGGACCCCTTTGGTGTCGTGTAGCACTAGAGGTCATTTCACCGTAGTTGCCCCTGAGACTCTAACAAGTCTGACGGCCCGTGCCTCAGAGTTGGAAATTCACACGCCCCTTCGGGAGATGCTTCCTCACAAAGCTCCCGGGATTGATGGATTTCCTGCTACTTATTTCCAAAAGAACTGGCATGTGATCAAGCCAGAACTCTATGCTTTTATGAATAAAGCCCTCAACACTGGCGCCTTTGACTCTTTAATGAATAGAACCTCACTGGTATTGATACCAAAAGTTAGTTCTCCTGAGCTAATTACCCAGTTGTGCCCTATTAGTCTCTGCAATGTCACATATAAACTTTTTTCTAAAGTTTTGGTGAACCGTTTAAAATTTTTTTACCTAAACTTGTTTTGACTTTCCAGTCTTCCTTTATTCCAGGACGCCAAATCATGGATAATGTGATTATTGTTCAGGAGCTTATCCATACCATTCACACTTCGAAGGAGACCACTACGGACGGCTGCCGGCAATTCCAGTCCCAAAAACTAAGGTGCAACGACTAAGAAATCAGGATCCCATTTTGAGTCTTGACAGATTATGAAATTTTAGCTCGTTCGTCGAGTCAACCAAATTTGAATCCAATATCTCCAATTAACGCCCCTATTCCAAATACAGAAGCAACCGTAATTCAAGGTGCCATCAATCGGCCAGATAAGGCAACCCCAGGTTTGACCACACACCCTTCCTTCTCTTCGCCACTAAATGCGCCCACCCTGGCTTCAAAGGCCCCTACTACAGCATCACTAAAAGGGCCACAAAAGGTAACCATACAAGAATCAGGTAACCGAATTAATATCCTTTAGTTGGGAAGATAAAAGGAAACTCACTCATTAATACTACAAATTCTCATCCCGTCTTTCCTTTAGTTAATTTTAATTCAACTTCGTCCGTGAGTATCACATCTCAGGCTTCTATCCCGCCCAAAGTCCCTATGATTAGCATGACCCTACCCAAGTCTGTAACCAACCTTGACAGTTACTTGACTTCCACGACACTCTCACGTTCTCTTAATATGTCATACAATAGAAAAGTACAGACCAAACCCCGAGCTTCCCTTTTTGCAGTACACCGAAGCCCTTACTCCAAGCCCCCATTTTAAGTACACCCAACCGCCACAACCCGGACCACACAAGAACATCCAATAGACCTCAATTTTAAACCTTTCCCTTTGGTACCCTCACTCTCAAATGAACCCACTTCCTCAAACCAGAGGGTTGCTACTCCCATGGATGTCTCTTTCGACAGCAAGGGTCTTAGCCATAAAGATCCCATGAACGTCATAAAGGGATAGGATGGTAGAGACCCCACTGATTCTTCTATTTCTTGTCTGCAGGATAGTGCACTCTTGGACACGAGTGTGCCTACGACCTCCAAGAATGATAGTATTAGCACCTCAGCTGAAATTTCATATTATTTTTAATTTTATGGATAATAGACAAATAATTATTTGCAATTATCAGGGTGCAAGCACTAACAAGTTCAAGCGTGCTATAAAGGAGCTTCTTCAATCTCATAGGCCTTGCATTCTTGTACTTGTGGACTTGGATTGAATTCTCAAGAAACTTACATTTCCTTATGCAATTGGGTTTTTCAGGTAGTGCTATGGTGGACCCTACGGGTTTTTTCGGCGGCATTTTGGTGATTTGGAGAAAGGATCTCTTACATATATTTGTCCTCTCATCCTCACGGCAATTTATCCATATGGAGGTTTCCTAGGCGGGTGGTCAATCCTGGATCTTTACTGCTATCTATGCTAGCCCGACGTGCTCGTACAGGAACATACTGTGGGCTTGTTTAGAAGCATTTGCAGCAACTGTTTCAAGCCCCTGGGTCGTATATAGTTGGGAATTTTAACCTCATTGCCTCATCTAAGGAAAGATGAGGTCGATCCACGTCCGGAATAGTTTTCTGTAAGAAGGTTGTTGAGATGATTGCACAATGGGACTTTATTGATCTTGGGTTCGTTGGTTCTCCTTTTACATGGGCTTGTGCGGGGTCCGCAAAAGGCTTCACCGGGTCATATGTAATAGGGTCTGGAGAAACCTCTTCCCGGATGCCCTGGTGGTGCACCTCCCACGTACAAAATCAGATCACTCGCTGTTGCTACTCAAACTTACATATCTGCCAACAGGCCTGGGCTCGCGTCCGTTCAAATTTTAGAGGGCTTGGACTACACATACTGAGTTTTAACCCCTTCTGAGAGAGAACTGAAACTCTAACAAGCTGCTCGTTGAAAAGACCAAGTCTTTGGCCAAAACCCTCACCCTCTGGAAGCGGAATGTCTTTGGTAATGTGTTTAAGAGAAAGAGAACTCTCATCAACAGACTGGCGGGTATCCGAAGGGCTCGTGATAATGGATGTGACAATGCTTTTCTCCAGGAGCTCGAAGTGCAGCTAAAGAAAGATTTTGATCTCCTGTTGCTTCAGGAAGAACTGATCTGGTTCCAAAAATCACGCAGTCGGTAGATACAGTGTGGCGATAAAAACACTACTTTTTTCCATACAACTACTCTGATCCGGAGGAACAAAAACAAGATACAGGGGTTGAAATTTGATGATGATTCGTGTTATGATCAGATGGTACTTTGGGACAGCGTAGTAGCTTATTTCCAAAGTCTTTTCTCTGTTTCGGGGAGCCCTTTGGTGTCGTATAGCGCTAGAGGTCATTTCACCGCAGTTGCTCCCGAGACTCTAACAAGTCTGACGGCCCGTGCCTCAGAGTTGGAAATTCACAAGGCCCTTCAGGAGATGTATCCTCACAAAACTCCCGGGGTTGATGGATTTTCTGCTACTTATTTCCAAAAGAACTAGCAAGTGGTCAAGCCAGATCTCTGTGCTTTTATGAATCAAGCCCTTAACACTAGCGTCTTTGACCCTTTGATGAACAGAACCTTACTGGTATTGATACCAAAAGTTAGCTCTCCTAAGCTAATTACCCAGTTTTTGCCCTATTAGTCTCTGTAATATCACATATAAACTTTTGTCTAAGGTTTTGGTGAACCATTTAAAATCTTTTTTACCTAACCTTGTTCTGACTTTCCAGTCTTCCATTTTTCCAGGATGCCAAATCATGGACAATGTGATTATTGTTCTGGAGCTTATCCATACCATGCACACTTCGACAGGTGTGGATGGCCTTGTGGCGATTAAGCTGGATTGGGAGAAAGCCTACGATCGCATACGATGGGAATTTGTCCATGATACACTTTGTGACATTGGACTCCCTCTTGAGTTTATTTCACTAGTCACTTTCTGCCTGTCCTCTAGCTCCATGCAAGTTCTCTGGAATGGGGAAAAGACCAGTACCTTTGCACCCTCGTGTGGTCTACGTCAGGGAGATCCCCTTTCCCCTTATATTTTTGTCCTATGCCTTGAACAGTTATCGCAGGCGATTGTAAAAGCTGTTGAATCTAATTAATGGAAACCTATTAAAATTGGAACGACTGGTTTATCTTTCTCTCATATGTTCTTTGCTGATGACTTGGTTCTTTTTGCAGAGGCAAGTGTCACTCAAGCCATTGTTATGAACAGCATCCTGGACGAATTTCGTGCAAGCTCGGGGCAACGTGTCAGCAAACCCAAATCGCAGATATATTGCTCTAAAAATGTGTCGATACATAGGTCTAAGGCCAATAGTAGCAAGTATGGCATCCCCTCACCGATAATTTAGGGAAGTACCTTGGTATTCCTCTCATTCATGGACGTACTTGTTCTAAAAATTTTAGTTATATTACTGAGAAAGTGGATGAAAAACTTAAAGGCTGGAAAGTTAACTCACTGTCTTTTGCTGCCAGGCTAACGCTGGTTAAATCAGTATTACAAGCCATACCTGCCTACTAGATGCAAACTTTGGCCATATCATATGCCATATATGACAAGGTGGACTCCAAGGCTCGCCAATTCCTATAGGGATCATCCAAGGATCAGCGTAAACCTTCCTTGGTCAAACGGGATACAGTTCGCCAACCCAAAGCTCAGAGGGGCCTGGGATTGTGTTCGATGCGGCAAGCGAACAAAGCTTCTTTGGTTAAACTTGCCAAGAAGTTCTTGACCCAACCGGAACTGCTATGGGTACACCTGCTTAAGGCCAAGTATGGCTTTGGACAATCTTTCCTCCCCCGTATGACCCCTAGAAGACAATGCTCCCATATTTGGAGAGCGTTATGTAAGGCTTGGCCCACATTACAAAAAGGCTCCTCGTGGCTTGTTGGTAATCGCCGTAATCCCAGATTTTGGACCTATAACTGGTTAGGGGATGCTGGAATATAAGTGTGAGTGGTGTATCCCACATCAGAGAGAAAGAGGCCAAGTGAGTAACATATAAGTGAAGTGGACCCATGTACCCAATACCTTGAGGTTTTGGGTTACAGAGTGGTGTCCTGGTCATGCGTATAGAACTCACTTGGGCCTCGTGTATTGTCTCCCCAGTTTTCGGGCGACTCCCGGTTCTCAACACGTGGTAGTGGAGCCGATGGTTCGGCTGGGACGGAATGGTTTGCGACATGGTGATGTTCCCGTGGCTGCTGGCCCCATGTGGAACGAAGAGCGGTTGGGCTCTTGGACCAAGCTCGTGTTGCAGTTGTAAGGCGTGGCTCCGGATAAGAGTGGTATTGGCAGACTCAAACTTCTGAGTGGCTTTCCGGTTTGGGCCTAAGTGAAGTTTAGCTCTTGGAGCATCGGCAGACGCGTGCTCCTGGAACGGGCTTGATGGCAGAGTGGGCTCTTGGTGATGTTGCGAAAAGTTTCCGAAATGTTTCCGTTGAAGGGGGAGTAGGCTTGGTCCGATATGGAAGAGTCTCACACTTGAGGGGGAGATTGTTGGAATATAAGTGTGAGTGGTGTATCCCACATCGGAGAGAAAGAGGCCAAGTGAGTAATATATAAGTGAAGTGGACCCATGTACCCAATACCTTGAGGTTTTGGGTTACAGAGTGGTGTCCTGGTCACGCGTATGGAACTCACTTGGGCCTCGTGTATTGTCTCCCCAGTTTTCGGGCGACTCCCAGTTCAACAGGGGAGAATGGTGACCTGCTCTCCTTTGCCACCCAACAGGTCCCAAAAGAAGAACTCCATAGGGACGTAAGCTCATATGTGCAGCCTGATGGTTCTTGGGACATAACTTCTTTTCAGGATTATTTGTCGAACCATATTGTAGGGGTGATTGCCCTATCTCCGGCTCCCCGCCCACATGATGATGATGATGATCTAGCCATATGGCAACATACACCCTCCAGTAAAGCATCGGTCAGATCTGCATACGAGCTCACTCATTACCACGACCCCATTGAGAACACATGATTCTGGCGACAGCTATGGCGGTGGAAGGGTCTACCGAGGATGCAAACTTTTCTTTGGAAGGTGTCACATGAGGCACTCCTTACCAATGCAACCAGAGTCTGCCGTCACATGGCTTCCGATGATACATGGCCTAGATGCAATGCGCACCCAGAAACCAATATCCATGTGCACTACGTGATTGCATCTTTGCCAAACATGTTTGGTCGAATTTAATTGTTAATGACTTTCGTGTTTTATTATTCGCAGATATGACTGTACAGGGATGGCTATCCACAATACTGCGGGTAGGTGCAGGTCGCAATACCAACTGTCCATGGCCCTTCCTCTTCGGCATTGGCCTTTGGCTGCTATGGAAAACTAGGAACACAACGGTCTTTGATCACAATGCCGCACTAGGAGATGCAGTAGCATATGCCCAGTACAAGCATGATGTCTTCACAATCACAGAGTTGGCTGATCTGGCTGCAAGTGAGATCACTGATATTAACTTTAACTTGAAGGAGTGTCTTCTTTTTATACTAGTCGTTGAAGGTGGGACTCAAACCCAAGGCTATACCCCTCTTGCTTTTTGCAACAGGTGTTGCTGTTAACAACCAGGAACACTCAACTGAATCAAAATTGGGAACACTAGAATACACCAGAAATGAAAGCAATAACTGGAAACTTACAGTACAGTGAACTCGAATGTTGTAGCAACCAAGAAGTCTGTAAATATTCCAGTCATTGTTCATGGGAATACTCGGTTGTCAGAAGATTAAGTTACTGGGACGTAACAGTGGGTTGCAAAAAAGGATTTACATGGACGTTGGAAAGGGGAACCTCTGTAAATTCTGGGTGGATAACTGGCTCCCTGATGGTCCAATCAAAGAGCTGCACCCTCATCTATTTACTATCTCTTCTAACAAATTTGCTACGGTTGCTGAGGTGTTAATATCCGGAAGTGGAAGGGGAGCTGCGGAGTTCTCTTGGCGAAGGTCATTATACTCATGGGAGTTGGAAGAGATGGAACTGCTTAGAAGAAGACTGGATGCCGTGGAGCTGTGCAAGGAAAGGGAAGATGAGTGGAGATGGCGAGAGGGTGCCAAGGGAGAGTACTCGGTTAAATCTGGCTATGATTTCCTTTGCAGAAATAGGAGTTTGCGACCTGTTGTGCCGTGGGTGTGGATGGGTTGTGCGCCGTATAAGGTGGAATGCTTTTTATGGTTGGCCATCAATAATGGAATTGCGGTCAGATCCATACTAGCTAGGAACAATATTATCCCCTGGGATACTGCTTTGTGTCCTTTTTGTCGCGAGCAGACAGAATCGTGTGATCACCTGTTTATTCATTGTCATTATGTGTGGCTGATTTGGTGCAGGCTTTGCAAATGGTGGGGAGTACTGTGGTGTGCACCGGGCTGCTTAGACGAGTTATACGTGCAATGGTGGGGTATGGCTGGATCAGTGCGTGCAAGAGCTCCTTGGATGGTTCTATTCTTTAACGTCATTTGGAGTGTGTGGATTGCGAGAAACAAGTTGATTTTCGATGCGAAAGAAGTGGATTGGGGTAGACTGGTAGATGTTATTTTTGCAAAATCACATTTGTGGTTCAAATCCTTTCATCCATCCTTTCCTTATGAGCTTTCAGCTGTGATGTTAAATTCGGAAAGTGTCAAGCTGTGGATTGGTCCTCTATGTAACCTACGGTATGTGTAGTGTTCTATCCTTGTAGCATAGTACTAGATGCAGGTTTGTGTTTTGTGTTTTGTCAAATAGAGCATGACTCTAGACCATAGTCACCTTTCTGTTGGCTTGGTCTTTTTGTACGTTACCTATACTTATCAAAAAACGTCGTATTCATCAAAAAAAAAATGTTAGATGATGCCATGTTTTGAGTTGTTTGTATTTCGGATCTCAACAAAAATTGTAATATTTATAAACTTTTAGAATTTTATATATGATACCACCATGGTGCTCAATTACTTACTGTGGTGGAATTTTTAAATGCAATTTTAACAACTTTGCAAGATCAAGCATGGAATCTTATTTCACAAAACAGAATGATAGAAAGCAAGTACAGAAAAAATCCAGAAAACAACCTATTGGAGATCGCTGTTAATTCCCAGAAAAAATACAACATTAACAACAACAACAACAACAAATATGTACAGCTAGATAGAGAGAAACCCAACAATCTTAATTAGTACATCCCAGTGTTGGAGGGGATTAGTATCATACTCTTGCCAACCTGTCATGCTCCGAAGAAAGAATCATCACTTACTGATTAATTAATTACTGACAGATTAGGAACATTATTCTGAATAGTCTTCAATTAATCTTCAGCAGTTTTGTCTCATATCTCAAGTTAAATAGGTTTAGCCCCGTGTAAACCCCACCATCCATCTTCAGCTCGGTCCACTCTGTTCCATCAGCAAGTGTAACGCCCCGGAATTTATAATTTGATTTTCGGAATTTTCGGAAATTTATTCCAATTTTACCCTTGTAGTATTTTCGAATTTTAGTCGAGGAAATAAATTATTTTCCCTTGGAAACGTCAATTTCCAGTTGAGATTTCTCATGCTTCGGGCTTCGTTGATATCGGAATGTGTTTCGGGGTGAAGCACGGGTCTTGTTG
>JAKUCV010005924.1:106931-152414 GCA_028386065.3 Turnera subulata | reverse complement strand
GGTAGGAGAAGATGAGAACAGAGGGAGGGAGAACGAGAGGAGAAGGAAGACGAGGGAGAAGGGAAGAGAGAGCACGAGAAGAGAAAGAAGAGAAGGGAGAAGAAGGGGAGATGGGGGCGGCGGCTAGGTAGAGAAAAGAAGGAAGAAAAAAAGAAAAGAGAAGGAGAAAAGAAGAGGGGAGGGCCGGCTAGGGTTTTGACCCACCAAGCCCCAAAACGACGTAGTTTCGTTTAGCTTGGTGCGGTCAACCCCCTGGTCAACGCGCTCAAGTGTTTTTTTTTTTTTTTTGTGTAAAGCCAAAACGACGTAGTTTCAATGAAACTACCTCAAAGCTTAATTCTCAACCCCGATCTCGAATCCGTTTTCAACGGGACCAGAACCATGAACAATACCAATTTGAAATTGTCTTTTCCAAGGCATAATAATTTATTTCCCCGATCAAAACTCGAAAATACCTCAAGGGCAAAATTGGAATAAAAATTCCGAAAATTCCGAGAAAAATCAAATTACGAAAATCCGGGGCGTTACAGTTTGTCTCACACGATGTTTTTGATGTTCCAAATTGTAAGAATTTCCTGTGAAAAAACATGGTTTGTGTGCTAGTTAACACAAACTATTACTGATAAAGAGAAGTTGATAAATACTGCTATAAAATTGTATACATATCAGAGAAGAGAACCATGACAACTAAATAACAAATTCTCCCCTTAAAAATCTTATCGTTATATCTCATATACCTATGTTGAAAACTGACGCAGTCTATGACTGAATTACACAAGATTTAGCAATTCCTTATTTATAGCAGAAGAAATAGGTTACTTGATAGATTACTGGTATACAAAATCTCTTCGTGGAAAATAATGGGCAAGACACATGGCATACGTGTCATAATTGAGGACCACGTGGAATATAACAACTTACTGCATATGGCAAGATATTAGAAAGAGGTGGACCAAGATTTGCTATAGCAGAACAAAACCGGTGGAATATAAAAATAAAATCAACCAATAAAAATCCAACTTTTAGTCACAGTAAAGTCATTGCAACAAAGCTAATCTACAGTAACTCCATCGGCTGGCTTTATCTCTGAAGCCCTGATTGCACTAATTTCTTCCAATTGTGCAGAAAGCGTGAAAACTTGTTTAGCAAGATATGACTGGGCATCATCACACTTGAACATATATCTTGCAGTTCATATATTTTTCTTCTCAAATTTTGCACCAAAATTGTGATATCCCAGAGAGCATCTTCTAGCCTAATATTCACTTTTTTAACTTCCTGCATATATACTTGCAACTGGATCATATCATAATAATTAATGTCAACTATTTCAACGTTTAATATTGCCATAATAGACCAAATCATTCTTCGAGCTACCAACTCTGAATTTTCTAGGACCCCATCTATAAGGTATGTCTCAATAGTTACAAACGATTTTTGTTCATCAATTCCTAGCCTCGAATGCAAATCTACAGTAATTGCTGGTACTTTGATTCCTTCAATTTCTAATACATGATCTATTGGAGGAGGCAAACCAAGTTTCTCTGTTATATCTCTCAACATCCGTCGATAAGATAAAGTAACTTGCTCCATAACACCTGGATAAAATAGAAAGAATCAAAATCATTTAGTTACAAAATTATTTGGAAAAAATAATTTCTATAAAGCATCAAATACACAGTGTAACAGAAAAATTAGCTTGTGAATAAGATTTTCAGTACAATTTCATATATACTATTAAACATACAGATATAGATATAAATAAAACTAAATATGTGAAAATTAAAGATAAAAATTAAATCATTCATTTACAATGTCACTAGAGGATTTATAAATATATAGGAAAAAAAGTGCTTGAAGATTGTTACTTTGGATTTGCAAGAACTCGTGAGTTAAAACTAACAAAAAAAAATTAAAACTTGTGCATCATTAATTTTTGTTGATAATTTTTGCAAATTATTTAATATGCGCTTGGATTGAAACCTGTACATCAATAATTTTTACTGCTAACTTTTGTTGTGGAATAGACAATGTTTTTGGGTAAAGAAGCACAACAGACAATGTTTTGGACAAAGAAGTACAATCGCACTTTCTTTTTTTTTCTCAATTCCATTCCCTAGTGTTCTATATACGATCTTTAATTTTCTTATCACTTATCGAAGCTTTCTATGAGCGGAATGATTTGAGACGTTGAAAAGGCATTAAATATAAGCTAAGATTTCTTTCACCCTTTTTAGCGCAAGAGAGTTTCTCTCACACGACGTTCTTGATGTCTCAGATTATAGAATTTCATGTGCAGAAAAAACAGCTCACTTTTGTGCATCACACCATTTGATGTATGCCTGGATCGGAATTTTGTGCATCACACCATTTGATGTATGCCTGGATCGGAATTGATATCCACAGAATATACGATTGTTTTGGGCAAAGAAACACAATTACACTTTCTATTTTTTCTTTTCAAATTTTTCGCAAAAAACTACCCTTACTCTTGAATTTTTTTCCCAATTCCATTCCCTAGTGTTCTATATACGATCTTTGATATTTCTTTGATGAGGTTTTTTTAGAAGATTAAATCGTGCGCCTAAAAATGATTTATATCATTTTGCACAGATGAATTGAAATAAAATAAAATAAATTTTCTTGTCGTTAATGATTTGTGACGTTGGGAAGGCGTTAGAAATAAACTAAAATCTCCTTTTTTAGCGCAGGAGAGTTTATCTCTCACGATGTTCTTGATGTTCCAAATTGTAATAATTTCCTATGAAAAAACATAGATTGTGTGCTAGTTAACACAAACTATTACTGATAAAGAGAAGTTGATAAATACTGCTATAAAATTGTAAACATATCAGAGAAGAGAACCATGACAACTAAATAACAAATTCTCCCTTTAAATTCTTATTGTTATATCTCATATACCTATGTTGAAAACTGGAAGTTTTTCTTGTTCTTGAACCCACGCAGTCTATGATTGAATTACAGATGATTTAGCTATCCCTTATTTATAGCAGAAGAAATAGGTTACTTGATAGATTACTGGTATACAAAATCTCTTCGTGGAAAATAATGGGCAAGACACATGGCATATGTGTCATAATTGAGGACCACATGGAATATAACAACTTACTGCATATGGCAAGATATTAGAAAGAGGTGGACCAAGATTTGCTACAGCAGAACAAAACGGTGGAGTATAAAAATAAAATCAACTAATAAAAATTCAACTTTTAGTCACATTAAAGTCATTGCAACAACGCTAATCTACAGTAACTCCATCGGCTGGCGTTTATATATAGTATGAATAATAATTATCTTTTTCAAATTTTAGATATGATTAAAAGATGATTGATTATAAAATAAATAGGCTTTCAGATTTTCGAGAAGATTAAGGAGATAATTGAAGAGGAGAAGTATGATTTACTTATTGTTGATTTTAATCTCATAATAATAATGAATAATATTTTTTATATTTAATTTCAATAAGTTTTAAATTGGGTAAGAATTAGGTGGAAACCGGGTGGAAAGTTGGTTAGAGATTGGAATGGATGGGACACACATTTGACACATAGACATGAAATGACGCAGTATCATCGTGAAACGGCGTCGTTTTGATCGATGGGCAATTGCCCAATTTCGGGCAGCATCCATGTCAGCACATACCCAACCAGAGACCCATGATTGACCTGACCGAGAAAAAATTGGGTATATAAATGTCTCTGAAAGGTACATGATTGACCCAAAGTGCAAAGTTCGGATACCACCTCTACCAAAAACCCGTGTTTGTCACACTTTTCATCTAGTGTACAAAAACAGTATGTAACCTTAATGAAATTTGCTGTATCTCAAAATACCTAAAGCTGTTTCTTTTTTTTTTTTGGCCAAATAAGTTACAGCTGAATGTTCCATAAAGATAAAATATAGGCAAGACAAGACAAGACAAGGTCAAAGAGAAAAGAAGACAAAAGAACAACTAATAAGAGTAAACATTACTCCTGTAAATGATCATTATTCCTCGGAAGCATCAATCACGAACGAATTCAACAAGCTATTCCTTATACTCCTCTAAAACAAATCCCTAAAAGCTTCCCTACACCAAAAACAGAAAAGAAAACATTTACTCACTTTGCCATAGAGCTTTTCTAACCCACTTATCCCTGTCCCAGCTCAAGTAGAACCCATCTTGGTTCACCAGCCAATAGATTTTGCAATGAGCCTTGTCTCTGGATGGCAGATAAGCATCGAAAATTTGGATGTATCTTCGTTGAGTCATTCGAGCAATGCATAGATATGGTATTTTTGATTCCACATTCAATTGGTACGCCTCAGTCACAAGCAGCTCGCGATCAACAATTGGACTACTAGCTGAAGAACAATTCACTTCAATGGATTGAGAGTTTGGTGGCATGGAATTGATGATATAAACTGTTGGTTGGTTTTCAGTATTAACTTTGGTGGCTATGGCAGCTGAAAATAAGAATGCAAGGTTGAGGAAGAGAAGGAAGTGGTTCCGTGGAGTGGCCATTTTCTTGGCTATGAAATCAAATCCAGGGTGCTACACTATCTTGATCACTTCTATCTATAAATAGAAGTATAGGTTGTTATGAAACCTTAGCAGATGGAATAGGAATAGCCTTCCCCTTGTAGACAGGATTTAGATGAGTTGAAAAATTCATGGAAAATAAAAACTGAGATGTGATGGAGATATTGTGAAAAATTAAGGATTTTAAGAATTAGGATTGTTGTTAGTTATGTTAGAATGATGTAATCTCTAATTTTGTTGATGGTCTTCATCAGATAAATTTTATCATGAGGACTCTAGGGTTAGTAGCAGTAGAGACTACTTGGAAGGGACCAGCTTGTATACCCCTCATTGTATAGGTCTGTTTGCTGTTGCTTTAGTTTTTATTGGGGTCTTGTAATTATTGCTGTAACGGTTAGGGGATGTCATCTATTTGATGACGGTTTTGAGTATTAATACGATCAATAAAGGTCGTTATTCATAAAAAAAAAGGGTTAGTAGCAGTAGTTAGTAGTAGTTGTGTATAGAGATCAAAAAAATATTCCACACACTTATTAATCTCTACTTCCCTTAGTATAGCTGGCTTTTAGTTGTAGTTTCTAAAGTCGTCTTCTTCAGCCTATTACTCCGTTTTAGAGAGACATACAGGTGCCCGACATTGTCTGTTTAAACTCAACACGTTTAAACCCGGCTCTTGTAATTGTTCCTATAACCACCAGATCCATTTTTATAGCGAACACCATGACAAGTGAAATGCACGCAATATGAGAAGAAATTTTTTTAATTGGACAAAATACAATGACCACAATACCATGAAAGCACTCGTGGGGCAAATGATGC
The DNA here is from genome assembly GCA_028386065.3 of Turnera subulata. Taxonomy (NCBI): domain Eukaryota; kingdom Viridiplantae; phylum Streptophyta; class Magnoliopsida; order Malpighiales; family Passifloraceae; genus Turnera; species Turnera subulata. The sequence goes on along the minus strand of JAKUCV010005924.1, from coordinate 147,052 downwards.
TTGAGGAGATTGGCTACCTGTGACGATTTTAAAGATAGCATTGCAAAAGACTTACAAGCTTCAAGTGCTCAGGTAATAAGGGTTTGGGGTTTTATATAACAGTGTGGATAGTATTGATAACTTAGGACATCATTACGTTAATTAACCGCATACATACCAAACTGAAAACAATTTCAAGACGCATATTATGTTTGGTATCCTTATGATTTTGTTGTTTTGTTGACAACAATCAAAGACATAAAAACCAAGTCAGAATCATTTTGTTTTTTTGGTTGGTAATAACCTAAGACATAAATACTAGAATGAACAGTAATCTAAAATATAAATACTAAAATGAGGTTGTTTACGGTGAAACAAAGTGGAATAAGATTCTCATTCGTTGTCTGAGATTATGACACGATTTCATGTAAGAACATAGTTAGATTAAGTTTTGGAATGTGCTGTTATATATTTCAAAAGACTTGGTTACCTGATGACTTTCCTCATGGAAATTAGAAGATTCATTTTTTATATGATTTTAGTCATCCACCTACAAATTCAACATTTCATCAGCACACTTTACACTACACAAAGAAATATACAAAGAGCAAATCTGACTTTTATTTTTTTGAAAAAGAAGGTTTTCACTTCTTACTATTCCTCTTAGAGAAAATCCTAGATCTACAGATTGGGGCTGCCGCTGACTTTCTTTCCAGCGGTGAGCCCCCACTAAAATTCCTTTCGACTAGTTTTTTTCTATTCTGTTTTAGTCTTGTTTGTTTACTCAAACTTTTTGTGGGTTTATTTCTCTCTCTTATGAGTTTTTCTCACCTATTTTTGGGTGTTTCAAATAAAATCATGGGAGCCAAAAGCCATAGAGGAAGATTCAACTTGCAAAATTGTTCATTATCTACCACAAAAATTTACTAACTAAGAGATATTTCACCCCATGATGCTCGCGAGAGTAGTGTGCTTTTGTAAATCCTCTATTGAAGGATATGAATCTCGTTGTGTATCTCTGTGTAGTAGATTGAGATGAATTCTCATGTTAGATTTTTATTATGTTTTTGTTAGAATAGATTTTCACCTATGTATTCTCAGATCTTTAGAACTGTTTATATGAATGAAGAATGATTTTTTTTCAAAAACAGAAAATTCTACTCTTATTTTTCTTCTGCTCTTGGTTTACTGGGTTCTTGATTGAGGTTTATTGGTAGCCTCTGTTATCTTATTATTTACGATAGAAGAACTTGTTGTATCGTGGAGGAACATTTCACTAGACAAAATATTCCTTTAGGACAGTGCCTAGCACACCTCAGGTTATGTGCACTGTTCCCAATTTTTCCAACAATCTAAAGAAATATTATTTTATATTTTTCTTTTAGTTTTCTCTTATCAAAATTATACTTACAAAGTTCAATTTTGGTTTATACTTTGATAAAGTTATTGGTGAAAGAGGAACTAAAAGATGCAAAGAGGAAAATCAAGGTTGCACATGTGGAAAAGGAGAGAAGGAAATCTAGCCTAGTGATAGGTATTTTTTTTGATAAAAAATTTATTTACAAGCTTATATGAATTCTAATCCTAAATTAAATAAAGCTACATATTTGTGGAGAGCCTAATGATTTTATTTTTAGTGTAAAATAAAATGAGGAATTAAAATCCTCCTAACTTGGAAAAAAAATTTGGTTCAAAGTGATGATATTAGCTTTGTGATCATTTTCCAAAAATTATTTTATGATGTATGTGAGTAAATAAAAATTGTGAGACTCAAGGTTTTCATGGAGCCAGTAATAAAAATGAGTAGTGCATGAATATGCTACTATAAATTATTTTCTCTTACACTTAGTACGGGATGGAGAAAGACTTTTTGTCTTTGAGATTCTAAATTCTAAGGAATGAAGGAATTTTTTTTAAAAAAAACTCACTTTCGGTTCAACCTTGGCTCTTAGACCTTATTTTCATATAAATTTTAATTTATATGGTATAATCGTAGAAAAAATTGAGATTAATGTCTAGTTGGGATAATAAGCAAAAATTAATATGTTTATTAAAGGTTTTTTTTGATCAAGATTTTATTAGAAATATCTTTGATTTTGTAAATTTATGAATTTGTGATATGAAAAATATTTACTGAATAATTTTAAGTGAAATTCTTCTTATTTTATATGTTTTGAATTTTATTCAGCAAAAGTGCCCATGAATATATTTTATATGGGAAAACCTCTTCAGCAGTCATATAGCTTTGGATTATTCCTCAATTGAGTCCTATAACTCTAGAAATGCCTAACTAAATTCTATTTTTTTCATTAATGATACCAAATAAGTCCTTTTGTCAATTCTCAATGTTAAAAATTAAAAAATTTTGGTCCTTTAATTGCTTTTAAATATTTATTATGGTCCCTCTTATCATAATTCAAATTAATTAGGTCTTTAAATCTTAAAAGTTATAAATTTTAAATTGGATTAATGTCACATTTTGTCCCTGTGTTGCCTCCTCAAATTGAAATTCGTCCTTGTGTTGAGTTTTGATTGGTTTTGATCCCTCAGTTGGTCAATTTTTTAAGGTTTTAGTCATTTTTACCAATTTTACCCTTAAATTCAGTACTTTACTGTTCAAACCAGTTTACCCACCCGAAATTTGACCCAACTAACCGACCCAACCCGGAACCTTATTCAAAAATCTCCAATAAATAAATAACTCTACCTCCCAACATCAAAAATTTTAAAATCATAAAAAATACAAATTATTTTTAAAAAAATTTAAAATAAATTAAAAAATCATAAATCAAATTATTTTTAAATTTTAAAAATTTTAAAATTTAAACATTTCTTCTCCACATATTTTTTTTCTTTTTTATTTTTATTTTTTAAGTTAAAAATTTGCAAAATTAAATTTTTTCTCGATTTTTATTCTTTTTTCTTTTTTTCCCTCCTTTCTTCTCCACACAAGTCCTCTTATAGTAGTAGTAAAAAAGGCATAGTCGATTTAGAGTGGTAAGCTTTTTCTCTGCTTGTCTAGAAAAATTATATTTTAAAAAAATTTTAAACTAAAAAATAATTTACTTTATGATTTTTTATTTTAAAAAATATTTTAAATTTTTTTTTGTACTTTTCTTAATGATTTCCAATATTTTCATATTTGGAGGTAGAGTTATATATTTAATGGAGATTTTTTAATAGTGTTCCGGATTGGGTCGGTTAGTTGGGTCGAATTTTGAGTTGGTAAACTAGTTTGAATAGTAAAGTCCTGAATTTAGGGTAAAATCGGTAAAAGAACTAAAACCTTAAAAAATTGACCAACTCATAGATCAAAACCAATCAAATCTCAACATAAGGACGAATTTCAATTTGAGGAGGCAACACAGGGACGAAATGTGACATTAATCCATTTTAAATTTTAAATCTTGAAATTCTAAACTCTAAACATGAACCTTAAAACCTTGTATACCACACTGCAAGTCCTAGTACTTAACCTTAAAATCTTAATCCACAATATTAAACTATAAATCCTAAACACTAAACTCTAAATATAATCTAGTATTTAAGACTTTAAACCTTAGGTTCTTGTTTAGGAATTAGTATTTAAAATTTTAATATTTAGGATAGAGAATTAGGTTTATAATTTTAAAAAATAGGACTTATGATCTAGAATCTTATGCTAAAAAATTTAATATTTATTGCATAGAATTTGCAACTTCAAGGTTTAAAGTTTTGAATATTGAAGATTTTATGATTTAACATTTTAGGATTTAAGAATTAACACCTGGGACTTTAGCCTTTATAATTTACCATTTTAGATTTCAAGATTAAGATTCAGTGGTTAGGGTTTATAATTTTAGAGAATTTATAAATTTTTTATGATTTAAGAATTTAATTAATTAAATTATGATAAATATAATTATAACAAACATTTAAATCATTTGAGGGACCAAAATTTTGGAATTTAACATCCAAAATTGACAAAAAGACATATTTAATATAACTAATGAAAGAAATAGGACTTGATTAAGGGTTTAAGAGTTATAGCACTTATTTGAGGAATGACCTAAGTTATAGGCCTCGAGAGGAGGTTTTCCCGATTTTATACATTTATATTTTGAATCAGTTGATCATTGTTCGCACAGAAGTCACTGCAAGTATACAGTGCGCTGTAGTAAACAAGGTCGAATCACAGGGACTGCTGTAAACAACACTATCCTTAGATTTCAATTGATCAGACTATAAAACAATAAAATAAATAAAGTCGAGAATGAGGTGATAATAAACTGAGACATAAAAGTAAATAAATAGAAAATAAAAGCAAGGAATATCGATTGGAGGGAAAACACAATAATTGGGAACCTAGGTTGTCCAGGTATCACTACAGCTTGTGTTGTTCAAATAATAACTCAAGTCTTGGTTAATTTACTCGTCTACCTTGTAGGGCTATCTAGCCTGTGTTATCTAGAACCCGTTGTCGCTGTTATTGTAGATGTACCCTAGTCCCGAACAACCTGCTTTCGCCAGTGATGCTGCGTCTAGGGTGCAGTGGCGCTGTGCTAGGTATTGTACTGTCAACTACCCTAAAAATCTCTCTCGACGAATTTTCTGCTATAGGTTGATTATGGAATGATCTGATTTCTTAGTTTCTTCGTTCGGTGCTTGACTAAGTCGTCTAAATTGTGCTGATCAAGTTGCATGCACTATTGAGTTCTCCATAAACAAATCAAGGCAATAACGAATAAAAAAAACCAAACATGATTATTACCTAAACATCAAACTGTAGCTACATCCCATAAACCTAAATAAGAGGAATTAGTTCATAAAGAAACTAAAACCAACAAACAGTAGTGTAGTCAACATGCTGTTAAATAAAAACCTAAAAATCTTCACTTTGCTTCTGCCGAATTCTCCACTTTCTTTTGCTTTAAAAGATGAATTTTTGCTCCAGAGAAAAGAGTGTGTCAATGGTGAAAAATCTAGTCTCCTTAGGGTTTTATTCTTTTCTATTTGTAGAGAACCAAACTTCTATTAAAACCCTAAGTCTTGAACAAAAAGTTTTCTTTTAAAACCTAGCAGCAAGGTCTTCTTTCCCTCCAAGGAGTGTCCACATGATATCAAATAAAGACTCCTTAAATTAGGCGCAAGCTCCAAAAATTTTTAAAACAGGGACTTTTACGCAGCACCCGCTGTCAGGACGTGACAGAGCGCTGTCGCTGGTGCAGTTTGAACTGAAACTGGGCATTCAGCAGTGCCTCCTTGAGTTTTGGGCCAAAATCGTCAAAATTCTCTCCAAAAAGAACCTAAATTCACCTGAAGGTAAGCAAGAGCAAGTAAAGTAAGATTTGGAGCAAAAGCAAGTGATTTCCTATCTAAATGAATGAATTGATGCTAAATGTAAGGCAAAAAGTCTCCAGTGTATTCTGTAAAAGTAGTATAATCTCATGCTCATCAAATTCCCCTAAATTTGAACCTTTGCTTTCCCTTAAGCAAAAACATAAACTTAAGCACATAGAAAATGATGCAGCAGGAAATTACAATTGCCTTCTCGAAATTAAACACATCAACAGCACTTGTCTTAAAACACCCGTGTCCCAATTTATAATATAAAAATAGAATTTAAATATAAAATGATCAAATTGCCCTTATCATTCCCGGGACACGAAAATCATCAACAACACCCGTATCCCAAAATATCTAATTAAATTAATTAAAGCATGTGAAAAGACTGAATTGCCCTTTCTACCCGGGATACGACACAAATAAGATAATCTTCATATAATTACGCACTATATCATACAATAAGTAATACAATTCGAGTATGCAGCGGAAGACAAATACATAAACAAATATGAATGTATGCAACCTATGGATCCGTCCCGAGGAGGAAAGCACCGCCACCTGTTGATATGCACCACTGCTCAACGAACAGCTAACCTGTAAAAGGTCTGTGAGGGGGTGAGACCAACCACTGTCTCACCGCAAACAAATAAACCAATAATATACAAATACAAATCAACTACAAGTACACCGGCATTAGGCAATAGCAAACACAGTGCACAAACAATTCATGATACACAACACATGTCATCACCAGACTTCAACCATCACTTATCATTACTTATTTTATTATCTTTGTTATTAGGTTTAAATATTTTATTATGGCCCTCTACTGTGTGCGTCGAGCTCGGTCCCGTCTGATCAGACAACCAGGGCATAAGCCCAAATACAATCAGGGCCCAAGCCCAAACACCATCATAGAGAGAGAGAGACAGACAGAGAGAAAGAGGGAGGTAGAAAGGGGGAAGGTAGAAAGAGGGAGGTAGAACCGGTCATAACAGACCCATATGCTAAACCGCATATACCATGCTAAACCGCATATACCATGCTAAACCGCATATACCATGCTAAACCGCATGAAATCCCGAGGGGTATCACTTCCCGCTCGAACCAACCGGTCAACAGCCGCACAGTAGAATTATTATAGTTCGTTATTCTCAATTATGCTCAACGAGTTCTGCCATACGTTATTGTCAAACAGGGTTGTGTGGATTTAATATCTTATTCTCAAATCCGGGCCTCCAGCCCACAGTCCACCACACAAACCACAAATCTATATCTCATGTGTTTTAACATAACATTACATGTCATGCTCGACAGGCATAATACATCACATCGGACAACAGGTCACATAATCAGGCACACCACATCATAGGTATCATCAACCTAATACAATTGCAAATAACAACATCAGCACATCAGACAAGCATGCATACAGCATTCAAGACCAACAATTAATACCACTTTATATACCAAGACAATTAACCGAGCATTGTAGGCAGTAATGCATACAAAGGTTTATAAGTCCTCACCTGGGCCATATCAACAGTCTCGGAAGCCGAAGCCTCATTCCACCTTAACATATCCTATATTAGAATCAAAACGACCACACATAAGGTTCACATAAAAACATGATGAATGCATGTCGATGCCTTGACTAAAGCGATATGAAATCTTTAGTACTTAAGCCCAATTAAAATAAGTCTATAGTCTTAGCTCGACAAATCCTATAACCTTAGCCCGAGGCTAAAAGTTCGCTTAAGTTCAATTATTTGTCTCGATTAACGGATCACAGGGCCTAAAGCCCACATCAATTAAAGTCATTGGGCCTAAAGCCCATTTTAAATTAATCACTCTTTATTGGGCATATAGCCCATATCTATAATAGTCCTTGGGCCTAAAGCCCATATATCCTTAACGTGGCATTAATTGGGTCTAGGCCCGACCCATTCACTTAATCACATTAATCAAGCTCCCGAGCCCGACCTTTCCGGCCTAAAGATATTATGTGCGTCGGATATATATATTCCGGCCACGCTTTTCTCAACGTGCCACACTTTCACTAAGTCCATTTCATATTGATACATCGATTAAGGTCGTACATGACATAACATGATCGGAAAGTAAATTATACACATCATCCGAGGATTACCGTGTAAGGCCAATTAAAATTATCGGCTCGCCGGAACAGTGAACCGCTCGACGAATTCCGACAACAGCCTCGTCGGGACAATACCCAAGCCTCACCGGAAAACCACCACGGTTCGGAAACACTTTCCCGACAACTATCCAGCAACAAGCACACAAACCAACATTCAATTCCACACACCAGATTTGCAAAACAATCAAACAAACCATGAAACAACTAAAGCATACCGGATTGCTTACCGGTAATAACCGCAAAAATAGGATGCTCACATCCCGGTTATATCCACTGAACCCAAGCCTGCAGCAAACCTCTGCCGGGGACAAAGAATCCGTGCACCAACACAGCAATAACAACCCAGCCAACTCAACAACACCGCGCCATCACTGACCTAACAACAGCCGTTAGCCACCAACCAACGTAAACCAGCCACCAGCAACACCATCTGTAACCTCGTCAACACCCCACACTGCCAGAATCCACAAACCCGACCACCAGCTCGCCACTGCCCGACAGCCATGCATACCCTGCAGCCATCGGCCGCCAAACACAAGCAACACACACCCGTCGCCGTGAGCAGAAATCAACGAACCCAAACACACACCGAATTAAATCAGTTAGTCCACACAACAACCCCCATTTAATATATCGGCCCCCAAAATCAAAAAGGAAGAGGAAGAAGGAACAAGGAAAACGGAGAGGCTTACGCTGGCAACTAGCAACGGCGGGGGCATGCACTCGAGTCTAGCCCTCGAGCTCTCCTCGCCAACACCAGTGCCCGGCACCACAACTCTCCAAGCCTTCCCCTTTGTCCCGATAACGACGGTAGTGAAGAGGGAAGCAACAGCTAAGGCGGCGTCGTTCTTCGATGGCGAGAGGAAGGCGAGTTGGTGAGGACGGCGGCAAGAGAGCAAAGAGGTAATGATAGTGAATCGGGAAGAGAAGAAAAGAGATTAAGAGAGGAGAAGAAAAGGAATACAGGAACCCCCCCGGGCCGTTGAACCCACGATTTGAAGGAGAAGGATCCGGGAGCAAAACATGGGAGAGAGGGAGATCGGGGAGAGCGGCGGAAGAGAAGAAACGAAAAAGAAAGAGAAAGGGAAAACGAAAAAAAAAAGAAAAGACGAAGGGGTTAGGGTTGGCCGGCCTAGACCAAAACGACGTCGTTTTGGTTTGAGGCGCGGTCAACTTGCCTGGTCAACGCGCGCATATGATTAGGTTTTTATTTTTTATTTTGTTTTAATTTTTTTCTTACTTTAATTCAAAACGACGTAGTTTTGAGTGAAACTACGATAAACTCCATATTTCACCTCGGAACTCCAGTTGTTCCCAAACAACCCGAGTAAGGATAAATTCTAAAAGTAAAAATAATATTTTCAAAGAGAATAAATTAATTATAACAATAATTTCTTAACCAAAGACTCCCGGAAATTTCGCAAGGGTAAAAGTGGAAATTAAATACCAAAACTTTTAAAAATTCCGTAAAAATCAATTAACGAAAATCGGGGCGTTACAGTTCTACCCCACTAAACAAAATTTCGTCCTCGAAATTTACATAAGCAGTTAAGCAACCAAGTGCTTAACTGACACAACAAGAGTTATCCGGTATCAAAGTACTGTTGGCCAAAACTACCAAGTAGAACCATCATGTCCATCAATCACATTTCCAAGTAATAACTCCAATGTACCATGTCAATCATTAACTTTAGTCAGCCATGATCAACAGAACATAAGATCAAAGCTCTAACCAAAGAATCTTATCCAATCATAATCAATGTTATTAATACCAAAATCCATAATCCGTTTCATTTATCATCAATCAACCAAATATATCCAATCATATAATCCATTAAGCACATCCTCAAACAACAGAACCTCAAACTGTAGCAAGATCATCACTCCCAATGTGAATACCTCAAAACCAAGAATCCATAATCAATTTCATGATCTGAACCTCATTGTACTTTCTCTATCACACACCAATTCAACCAAAAATCGGATATACGTAAATCCCAGATCATAACTTAGGCACGAGAAACAAACCGTCACCGAAATATCATAACTATAATTCCAAAACATTGACTCCTCAAGACCCAAACAATCTTTCATAACTCATGCCCACGAATCTATCTCTCAAACTTTAATCACCATGATCATCACAATGCCTTTGATAAAGAACCCAAACATTACAGTTCATACCATCATTTACCCTATCATACTCCAGACATTTAACTCACATCGCCCAAGACAAGTTCACAAATCTAGTCTTATGACTCAAACATTATCAACATCCACATTAAACTCGTGAACCTAAACCTTAACCAAGTAATATAATCAAAACCTCCAATTACATCACCATTAAAAGTCAAACCTCAATATGAACCCACTATCGGTATCCTCAACCCGCATATAAGCGATTACTTCAACATAACTCATGACTAAAACTCTTTAATCACCAACACCATCAATACCGCAATTCTCAGCCAAGTTAAATACTTCAAATATAATAGAAAGACATTTCCTCAAATATACCATTAGATCAACCTCAACATAATTCAAGAATTCATCTCAAACTCCGGACAAGATTTAATCCATAAATTTATTCACAAGTGAATTCAAATCCTCGAGCTCAACAAATCAGACCACAAACAATATGATCACCAAGATTACAAGAATCATATCCACAAGTATCACATCAGATCATCTTTTGATAGATGTAAACTCCAAAACAAAACCGATGGTTCTTACTTGTATTGGCCAGTTCCATTTCAGGAACTATCAAACATGTTACCGTAGGGAACCCCTTCCAGCAACAACATAGGAAAAAAAACAGCATCGGTGTACTCACACCGACACAAAAGCATAAGTAAAGAATCGAGAGTCTACACCGACTCCGATAAAGCAGTGGATATTCCATAAAATAAGCCTTACAACAGCCTAAGCTGTAAAGATAAACATATCATTTCAACAACAATACCGGGTCACTCTGACCCTCAGCAGGTGCGTGTCCTCTACCGGATCCATAGTACGACTCACTATATGAATGCATTTGACAAATGCAACAATCGACTCAAACAGGAGCAGACTTATGCACATAAGTGAAAAACACGTATCCAAACATCCCCAAGGATCTACAGCCAGCTCCGCTACCAACTGAAACACCCGTGTCCCAATTTATAATATAAAATAGAATTTAAATATAAAATGACCAAATTGCCCTTGTCATTCCCGAGACACGAAAATCATCAACAACACCCGTATCCCAAAATATCTAATTAAATTAATTAAAGCATGTGAAAAACTAAATTGCCCTTTCTACCCGGGATACGACACAAATAAGATAATCATCATATAATTACGCAATATATCATACAATAAGTTGTTAGTAATATGCCCAAAAGCCAATCAGTGGATGATCGTATATAGTCGTGTATATACAATAAGGTTATTCCAATAAATATCGTTTATGAGATAAACGCTTGCACATATATATAACCCTAGAATATTTCTATATTCTTAAATGTCCCTAGTCGATTATTATTATGGATGGGTTGTAATAATAAGTTAAGACTAGCGTATGTTGAGAATTTATATGTGATATGAATTCTACATACGGGTACAAGTTAGAGAACTTGTGGACTGGACCGACCCACATAAGAATGCTACATGGAGCGTTATATGTTTGTCGATAGCGATTCTTATATGTATTGTCCTTAGACCTGAGATCGTCGAGGTTCCCAACATGTGAGTCATATACTTTGATATTATTCCTGGTCATTCGTAACTGGGTGGACTTAAGGGTAATCATTGGGTATATGATAAGTGTGTAGTGGGTTTTGTATGATCCAGAGGGGATTCGTCCAATCCATATAACGGGTATATTATCGGATGGTTTCTTGATAGAGTTGAACTGTAAATGCACGGCCGTGCTCGGATTATGATATGGTGATATCATTGGTATCCGTTTTACACAGTTAACTTGAGGATTAAGAAACCGAGATTAAACATATACGAGATTGACAAATTCCATGTCTCGGTTTAATCTTGATTATGGGACGAAGGGACGATGACATGTTTGCGAGGCATTTTGAATCAGTACTGATCTTGTCGTTCGGGTAGCAATGATGTGTTGCTAGACGCCGCTCTTTGCTTATAATTGTAAAATGAGATTTTACAAATAATTCCCGGATGTTACAAGTGCCTACAGGGTCACACACATTGAACCGTTGATTCGAGCAGGTGGTTGAATCGTGGTTGGACCATGGTTGGGCCGGTTTGTGGTTGGACCGTGGTCGTTTTGGATCAATAATTATCTGAATTATTGATCAGACATGGTGATGTGGTGTGTTGTAATCTGATTATGTTAGTGGGAGACATTAGTGATGAGGGTCATCACCTTTGGTCCACTATGTTGGCCATTTTGCTATTAACCTAATGGCATTATGTGTGAGTGGGTTGAGTGCCTAACGATCAGATTTTTTTGCTCCTTTCTCTCATATTCATTCAGTTTTTCAGAGCATCCTTAAGAGTGTCATGAGAGCTTCTGAGTTTTGAGAGTAAAGCACACACATGCCCTTCTTTGAGAAAGAATAGAGACACCACACAAATCTCCCGAAAATCCTGTTGCTAGCACACCAGTTCGGGAGAGCTCGAAGTCGGAGATCGTGTGACGATTCCGACTAGATCATGGTTCGTGTGGATACCGTAGAGGGGCGGGATACCTTGTCTTGCTCTTGCTGATTCCGGCTTTTCAGTTAGGTGGAAGATCCTAACCGTGTAAGGTACGGAAATTGTTATTCGGTTTATATGCTTCACATGTGTTCCTGTGTTGTTTTCGGAAATTCCGCTGCGCATTTTTCTTGTATATGAGTTTCATATAGCATACCGGAAACCTACATAAGTAATACAATTCGAGTATGCAGCAGAAGACAAATACATAAACAAATATGAATGTATGCACCCTATGGATCCGTCCCGAGGAGGAAAGCACCGCCACCTGCTGATATGCACCACTGCTCAACGAACAGCTAACCTATAGAAGGTCTGTGAGGGGGTGGGACCAACCACTATCTCACCGCAAACAAATAAACCAATAATATACAAATACAAATCAACTACAAGTACACCGGCATTAGGCAATAGCAAACACAGTGCACAAACAATTTACGATACACAACACAAGTCATCACCAGACTTCAACCATCACTTATCATTACTTATTTTATTATCTTTGTTATTAGGTTTAAATATTTTATTAGGGCCCTCTACTGTGTGCGTCAAGCTCGGTCCCGTCTGATCAGACAACCAGGGCATAAGCCCAAATACAATCAGGGCCCAAGCCCAAACACCATCATAGAGAGAGAGAGACAGATAGAGAGAAAAAGGGAGGTAGAAAGGGGGAAGGTAGAAAGAGGGAGGTAGAACCGGTCATAACAGACCCATATGCTAAACCGCATATACCATGCTAAACCGCATGAAATCCAGAGGGGTATCACTTCCCGCTCGAACCAACAGGTCAACAGCCCCACAGTAGAATTATTATAGTTCGTTATTCTCAATTATGCTCAACGAGTTCTGCCATACGTTATTGTCAAACAGGGTTGTGTGGATTTAATATTTTATTCTTAAACCTGGGCCTCCAGCCCACAGTCCACCACACAAACCACAAATCTATATCTCATGTGTTTTAACATAACATTACATGTCATGTTCAACAGGCACAATACATCACATCGGACAACAGGTCACATAATCAGGCACACCACATCATAGGTATCATCAACCTAATACACTTGCAAATAGCAACATCAACACATCAGACAAGCATGTATACAGCATTCAAGACCAACAATTAATACCACTTTATATACCAAGACAATTAACCGAGCATTGTAGGCAGTAATGGATACAAAGGTTTATAAGTCCTCACCTGGGCCATATCAACAGTCCCGGAAGCCGAAGCCTCATTCCACCTTAACATATCCTATATTAGAATTAAAACGACCACACATAAGGTTCACATAAAAACATGATGAATGCATGTCGATGCCTTGACTAAAGCGATATGAAATCTTTAGTCCTTAAGCCCAATTAAAATAAGTCTATGGTCTTAGCTCGACAAATCCTATAACCTTAGCCCGAGGCTAAAAGTTCGCTTAAGTTCAATTATTTGTCTCGATTAACGGTTCACAGGGCCTAAAGCCCACATCAATTAAATTGGGCCTAAAGCCCATTTGAAATTAATTACTCTTTATTGGGCCTATAGCCCGTATCTATAATAGTCCTTGGGCCTAAAGCCCATATATCCTTAACGTGGCATTAATTGGGTCTAGGCCTGGTCCATTCACTTAATCACATTAATCGAGCTCCCGAGCCCGACCTTTCCGGCCTAAAGATAATATGTGCGTCAGATATATATATTCCGGCCACACTTTTCTCAACGTGCCACACTTTCACTAAGGCCATTTCATATTGATACATCGATTAAGGTCGTACATGACATGACATGATCGGAAAGTAAATTATACACATCATCCGAGGATTACCGTGTAAGGCCAATTAAAATTATCGTCTCGCCGGAACAGAGAACCGCTCGCCGGATTCCCACAACAGCCTCGTCGGGACAATACCCAAGCCTCGTCGGAAAACCACCATGGTTCGGAAACACTTTCCCGACAACTATCCAGCAACAAACACACAAACCAACATTCAATTCCACACACCAGATTTGCAAAACAATCAAACAAACCATGAAACAATTAAAGCACACCGGAATGCTTACCGGTAATAACCGCCAAAATAGGATGCTCATATCTTGGTTCTGTCCACTGAACCCAAGCCTGCAGCAAACCTCTCCGGGGACAAAGAATCCGTGCACCAACACAGCAATAACAACCCAGCCAACTCAACAACACCGCGCCATCATTGACCTAACAACAACCGTTAGCCACCAACCAGCGTAAACCAGCCACCAGCAACACCATCTGCAACCTCATCAACACCCCACACTGCCGGAATACACAAACCCGACCACCAGCTTACCACTGCCCGACAGCCATGCATCCGTCGGCCACCAAACACAAGCAACACACACCGGTCGCCATGAGCAGAAATCAACAAACCCAAACACACACCGAATCAAATCGGTTAGTCCACACAACAACCCCCATTTAATATATCGGCCCCCAAAATCAAAAGGAAGAGGAAGAAGGAACAGGGAAAACGGAGAGGCTTACCAGCAACTAGCAACGGCGTTGGCGTGCACTGGAGTCTAGCCCTCGAGCTCTCCTCGCCAACACCAGCGCCCGGCACCACAACTCTCCAAGCCTTCCCCTTTGTCCCGATAACGACGGTAGTGAAGAGGGAAGCAACAGCTAAGGCGGCGTCGTTCTTCGATGGCGAGAGGAAGGCGAGCTGGTGAGGACGGCGGCGAGAGAGCAAAGAGGTGATGATAGTGAATCGGGAAGAGAAGAAAAGAGATTAAGAGAGGAGAAGAAAAGGAATATAGGAACCCCCCCCCCCCCCCCCCCCCCCCCCGGGCCGTTGAGCCCACGATTTGAAGGAGAAGGATCCGGGAGCAAAACATAGGAGAGAGGGAGAACGGGGAAAACGGCGGAAGAGAAGAAACGAAAAAGAAAGAGAAAGGGAAAACGAAAAAGAAAAGAAAAGAGGAACGGGTTAGGGTTGGCCGGCCTAGACCAAAACGACGTCGTTTTGGTTTAAGGCGCGGTCAACTTCCCTGGTCAACGCGAGCATAGGATTAGGTTTTTATTTTTTATTTTTATTTTTTTTCTTACTTTAATTCAAAACGACGTAGTTTTGAGTGAAACTACGATAAACCACATATTTTACCTCGGAACTCCAGTTGTTCCCAAACAACTCGAGTAAGGATAAATTCTAAAAGTAAAAATAATATTTTCAAAGAGAATAAGTTAATTATAACAATAATTTCTTAACCGAAGACTCCCGGAAATTCCGCAAGGGTAAAAGTGGAAATTAAATACCAAAAATTTTAAAAATTCCGTAAAAATCAATTAACGAAAATCGGGGCGTTACATGTCTCATACACTAAAGCACTTACTATCCGAATCATGAATTGTCTTTATGAAAGACAAATTGTCAGTTCTAATTTAACAAAATTCAGAGAGTATATAGATGATCGAAAAAAAATAAAATAGGAGGCCATTCAACCTTCAAATTTCCATATGCCATTGCAGAAAATAAATACCCAAGCCAAAAACAACCTTCTCATAGGCCGATTCAAATTTTCAATCTCTACTAATGAGGATAAAAGCATAAACAAGGATCAACAGGTCTTTCTTGGTCTTGTAATGGGGTTGGTTAGGATCCTTCAGCGCTGAGCTGCCAAACTGTTTATTCTGCACCATTTGAACCAAATTGGTTCCGAACACATGAGGGTCGTCAATATTCAGTTGTGTTATGGCTCTAGTAGGTGCTGTGTGGTGGAGCCGCACGAGCTGATTAATTGGTAGATTTGGGATGTTCCCGAAAGGATCAACAATGTTGTCGCTGCCAACATGCTGTGGTGCCCGCTGCTGAAAAACAGGTCCCGAAGGGATGATCACAAGTGCTGGGTTGAGAGGGTCAATGGCCACAGGATTGATAATATTACCATTCTCATCCCTTGGTATGTCATCCTGGCCATTTGGGCCATTGTTTTTGCCGTTGTTGGCCATGCTTGCTGTCTCTGCTTTCTCATTTGCTTTCTGCTGCTTTGTCTGCTTGCGGAGTTGGCTAGCAGTGCTTTCAATGTCCGGGATATGTACAAGTTTAAGGTTTTTACATCTGGTTTGCATACACTACAGTGGGCGCTGTCAGAAACATGTCACAAGAAAATAAAAAAAATCAGATAACAGAGAGAGCCTAATCAATCTAAAACACTAAGTAGTATTATTTAGCACTGTCCCTGGCAACGGCGCCAAAAGCTTGTTCCCAGAAAAGTCACTGCAAGTATACAACGGGCTGCAGTAAACAAGGTCGAATCATAGGGACTACTGCAAACAACACTGTCCTTAGGATTTCAATTGATCAAACTATAAAACAATAAAATAAATAAAGTCGAGTTGAGGTGATAATAAACTGAGATATAAAACGTAATAATTGGGAACCTAGGTTGTCCCGGGTTCACTACAGCTTGTGTTGTTCAAATAGTAACTCAAGAATTGGTTAATTTACTCGTCTATCTTGTAGGGCCACCTAGCCTGTGTTATCTACAACCTGTTATCACTGTTATTGTAGGTCTACCCTAGTCTCAAACAACCTACTTTCACCAGTGATGCTGTTTCTAGGGTGCAGTGGGCGTTGTGCTAGGTGTTGTATCCTGAACTACCCTAAAAATCTCTCTCGATGACTTGTAGGCTAGAGGTTGATTATGGAACGATATGATTTCTTAGTTTCTCCGTTCGGTGCTTTACTA
This sequence comes from Turnera subulata, assembly GCA_028386065.3. Taxonomy (NCBI): domain Eukaryota; kingdom Viridiplantae; phylum Streptophyta; class Magnoliopsida; order Malpighiales; family Passifloraceae; genus Turnera; species Turnera subulata. Next base: position 130,169 of record JAKUCV010005924.1, on the reverse strand, counting down.
AGTCGTCTAAATTGTACACAAGGTTGATCAAGCCGCAAGCAATATTGAGTTCTCCATAAACAAATCAAGACAATAACAAATAAAAGAAACCAAACATGAATTATTACTTAAACATCAAACTGTAGCTACATCCCATAAACCTAAATAAGAAAAATTAGTTCATAAAGAAACTAAAAACAACAAAGAGTAGTGTAGTCGACATGCTGTCAAATAAAAACCTAAAAGTCTTCACTTTGCTTTTGCCGAATTCTCTACTTTTTTCTGCTCTGAAAGATGAATTTTTGCTCCAGAGAAAAGAGTGTGACGATGGTGAAAAAGCTCGTCTCTTTAGGGTTTTATTCTTTTCTATTTATAGAGATCCAAACTTCTATTAAAACTCTAAGTCTTGAACAATAAGTTTTCTTTTAAAACCTAGCAGTAAGGTCTTCTTTCCTTCCAAGGAGTGTCCACGTGATATCAAATAAAGCCTCCTTAAATTAGGCGCAAGCTACAAACAATTATAAAACAGGGATTTTGACACAGCACCCACTGTCAGGACGTGTTAGGGCGCTGTCGTTGGTGGAATTTGAACTGAAACTGGGCATTCAGCAGTGCCTCGTTGAGTTTTGGGCTAAAATTGTCAAAATCCTCTCCAGAAAGGACCTAAATGCACTTGAAGGTAAACAAGAGCAAGTAAAGTAGGATTTGGTAGAAAAGCAAGTGATTTTCTATCTAAATGCAAGGCCAAAAGACTACAGTGCATGCTGTAAAATTAGTGTAATTTCATGCTCATCAATCATTCTTAGTGAGATTATTGTGGAAATTTGAGTTATATATTATTTATTTCCTTAATTTTGAGAAGGAAAAATTGTGTGAAAAATCATTTTATTGCATATTTTATTTATTATTTTTTGTAAAAAAAATCAAGTCACAATATGTGAAAATAAAATTTTGATCGGGTGCTAGTTAATGATGGTTCTCTCTTGAGGTTGAGAATTTCAAAAAAAATAAAATTATGTGTATTTGTTGCATAAATGTAGCATTATGGAATTTTTTGAGAATTTATATATAATTGATTGTGTATAAGAAGATAATTTTATTCATTTCAATAATATGACAACTATTGTTATACATGATGTCAGAGTGCATTCTTGCTTTTAATTCTAATATGTGGTGAAGCAAGTATTTTGGATTAAAATTATAAGGGATGGTGGTAGCTTAGTACTACCACAAACTATTTATTTGAGAAACTGTTTATGAAGTCTAGACATTTTAATGTCAAATTGATGTGTATCCCCTTGTGATTTAAATTGTCATGCCCCCGCTTAAGTATGACCGGCTAGGTACCGCGTGCACCTACATGTGCCACAAGGCACCCCAAGGCCTATACTCGTTCTCACAGAAGCTAATCGCCTTTACCTAGCGGGATACTAACCAAAACATATGTAAAGAAGCTAACCCAAAAATAAGCAAAGGCAACACCAACACTAAAAGTATCAAAACTCAACATCCATCATGTTATAAAATTCTGCTACAAGGGGCACTAACTAATGCTACATAGGGACTTAACCTCTTTACATACATTAATAAAACAAAGGACTCGGCTAAACCCATCGACCTACAGCCCGCACTCTCATCCTCGCACCTGTAAGACAAGGGGAGAACTGGGAGAAGGGGGGGGGGGGTGGTTTGAGGGGTTTGAGTATAAAACTCAACAAGCAAATGTACACACAAGCAATAACCACCCAAAGCATGCAATGCTCAACAAACGTTCTACCAATCAGCAAGGTAACCAGTCCAAGCAAAGTGATGTACTTCGGGCCTACTTGCATGTCTAGGCAGCCATGCACACATGCACAACATTATCCCACAGCCTCACGTACGAGGCATTACCGAATTAGCCCACAATGTCCATATGGCTTCCTACCGAGGCACACACAGCGCCCTTCGTGGCACCACCCTCTGGCCAAGCGGATCCCACACCGCAATGACCCAACCTGTCAATAATACCAAGCGGGAAATATCCTCTGCAAGGTTCCATAACCTGTCATGTGGTACACATCACAAGTGCCGACCAATTTCACGGTACGTACAAGCCCCGCTTGCGCTACCCACATGATCCATTGGCCATGATCCACATCGATGCAAATGTATGCAAGTGCAATGCACAGCCCCTTGGGCACAACCAGCAAACCAATAACCAATAAAACATGCACCACAGGTGCCAATACCAAGCCAACCAAGCAATTGGGCCATCTGCCCAGCAAGCACGCAATAACAACTATCACAAGTACGCATCGTCTACTTACCTAGCACTTTGGCACAACCTTACCAATCATTCCCTCCCTTTGGAGCCCTTAGGCATTCTGGGATCATAAGTCCTTGTTACAAACATATAAATTCACATCATAAACCAATCATAGCAAGCATAGCACGTAAACCACAATCCAATTACACCACACTTATCTTTCCCCAATTCGGGCAAAAGCTGTCCTGCACAAGCAGGAATTTAAACCCCGAAATACAAAGCCCTTAAAGCCAGAACCAGCTTCGGGCTTCAACAAAAGAGTTGTAGCCTTGCCTCTTATGTTTCCAGGGCCACCAAGAACACCCAAATCCATGGTCTTTAGCTCCAGATATGCCTTCAAATACAGGACTGGGTCAAGTAGCAGGACTGCTGCAGACCAGTCCTCTTTGAGAGAGCATAACTCGCACAGTTCAGCTCCAAAATCCACAAAATCAGTGCCATATGAAAGCGACAGATGTTAGCTAATCATAGAATTTAGTTTAACTCAATTCCAACTGGTAGTTTGGTCGAAATTACTGTTTTAGTGGCCAGGAGTTAGTCAGCCCGAGAGTAGAAACCCTTAGCTCACTTCTCTTCTTTTTCCTCTCTTCTCCTCTCTTTTTCTCTTCTCTATCCTTAGCCACGAATTTGGTCTGATAGTGAGAGGGAGAGGTGCTTTCTTGCATACTTAAAGCAGAACAAGTAGGTGACTGAGCACCCTTAGCCACCACTTGCCAACTTGGTGCCACCTCCTGCTTATTTTCCGTCCAATCTCCCCAAGACACCTAGCAGCTAGCTTGCACCCTAAAGACTCCAGCACCTTATTCCTGAGCTATTTGGCTCACTCTAATTGGTCGATTTGACCAATCACACATTTGCACACCATCGGGTCCAATTGTGCACCGACGGGAACCCCGGTGCCCCTGTGGTGCACCATTTCGTGCCAACACGAGCCAACGGGTATTCCCTTGGGTAATTATGCCTCGAATGCACCAATTACACCAAGTATACACTCTCCCAACATAATCCGTCATCTATTAATCGATTAATTATGTCGAGCACTCGGTAGCCCAAAAACAAGCCAACCATGCCAATGGGTCACTATGTGTAAGTAACCGGGTATGAAAACAAGGAAACAAAATGGAAACCCAGGAAGTAATGGAGGATCCATGTGAAACGGGGTAAACCGTATAACAAAAATTTCATACCTGGTTTGGTTGAGTTTTTTCGCTCAACTGTTGAGCCGAATCAGCAAGAACCGGATAGAAATCCGACTCCTCTATGGTATCCACACGAACCGTTGATGACCGCTAGCAACCGTCACACGATCACTAACCCGAGCACTCTCGAGCCGCAGTGCTAGCTGCAAAATTTTGAGAGCTAGAGACTAGAGAGTGTTTGATGTGTTGTGTGTGTTGAGCTTGGTGTGTTAATCTCATTAACCACACCCTTTCATGTATATCACATATACATATATCAATGTTAGTTAATATAGAAATGGCCAACACAATCATACATATATCTTATCATGCATGATTGTGTTTTCCATTATCTATACTTTAGTCACAATCATCAACATGATCATGTCTTCACTAACTCAATCATATATATCAACATATATATAAAACAACACATCATTTCATGCCTTTTGGACAATAATTCAGGTTCAATAATTCTGGTAACTATTGAACCGAACCAACCAAAATAACCCGGTCCAACCATGGTCCGACCACTAGCTCAATAACCTGGTCTCACCATGGTCTAACCACTGGCTCGAATCAACAGTTCTAAGTGTGTGACCCTGTAGGCACTAATCACGTTGGCAATAATTATAAACTCTCATTTATAATTATAAACAATAAGCGGTGTCTAGCAAAACATCATTGCTACCCAAGTGACCAGATCAGTACTGATTCATTTTGCCTCGGTAAAAATGTCATTATCTTTTCGTCCCATTATATCAAGATCAAACACGAGACATGGAATATGTCATTCTCGTATATATTTAATCTAAGGTTTCTTGATCCCCGAGTTAACTGTGTAAAACAGATACAAATGATATCTCCATATCACTAATCCGAGCATGGCCATGCATTTACAGTTCAACTCTATCAAGGGGCCCAACTGATAAGATACCTGTTATATGGGTTGGACGAATCCCTTCTTGATCATACAAAACCCACTACTCATTACATCATATACCCAATAATTACTCTAAGGTTTACTCAGTTACGGGTAATTAAGAGTAATATCAAAGTATACGACTCACTTGTTGGGAACCTTGATGTTCTCAAGTCTAAAGACAATACATATAAGAACCACTAATGACAACATATATAACAATCCATGTAGTGTTCTTATGTCGGGTCAGTCCAGATTACAAGTTCTCTAACTTGTACCCGTATGTAGAATTCATATCTCATATAATTCTCAACATACGCTTGTCTTAATTTATTATTACAACCCATCCATAATAATAATCGTCTAGGGACAATTCAAGAATATAAAATATTCTTAGGTTATAACTATGTGCAAGCATGTGCAAGCATTTATCATTGATAAACATATTTATTGGAATTAAACCTTAATAAATATACATGACTATATAATCATCCAATGATTGGCTTTTGGGCATTACACTAACAATCTCTCACTTGCACTAAAGCGAATCATCCATGTATCTAATACCAATGGATGTAGCATGACCATCATGCTTCTACTATTTGAGTGGCTTAGTTAATGGATCTGCTACATTGTTCTCAGAAGGAACTTTGCACAGCCTCACATCGCCTCTGCCAATGATCTCTCTAATAAGATGGTAGCATCGGAGTATATGTTTGGATCTTTGGTGGTATCTAGGTTCATAAGCTTGTGCGATTATTCCATTGTTGTCACAGTAGAGCTCAATCGGACTGTCAATGCTCGGAACCACCCCAAGTTCAGTTACAAACTTCTTAATCCAACCAGCCTCTTTCGCTGCATCAGAGGCAGCTATGTGTACAGCCTCAGTTGTAGAATCGGCAACTGTTTTTGCTTTGAACTCTTCCAGCATACAGCACCACCTCCAAGACAAAACACATAACCTCACTGCGATCTAAAGTCATCCCTGTCAGTTTGGAAGCTAGCATCTGTGTAACCCTTTACAACAAGCTCATCAATGCTTCCGTATACAAGGAATGCATCCATAGTTCTTCTCAAGTACTTAAGGATGTTCTTAACCGCTGTCCAGTGACCTTCACCTGGATAAGATTGATATCTGCTTGTGACACTTAATGCATATGCGATCTCTGGTCGAGTACATAGCATGGCATACATAATAGATCGTATTGCTGACGCATAAGGGATCTTACTCATTCGCTCTCTCTCCTTAGATGTACTAGGACATTGATTCTTTGAGAGAGTTATGCCATGTGACATGGGCAAGAAACCTTTCTTGGAATCTTGCATGCTAAACCTTTTAAGCACCTTGTCAATATATGTACTTTGACTTAGACCAAGAAGCCTTTTGGATCTATCTCTATAGATCTTTATACGTAGCACGTAGGCAGCTTCTCCTAAGTCCTTCATTGAGAAATTCTTTCCTAACCAAGTCTTTTACAGATTATAGTGTTGGAATATCATTCCCAATGAGTAGAATGTTGTCAACATACAACAACAAGAAAACAATAGTGCTCCCACTAACCTTCTTGTAAACACATGGCTCATCTTCGTTCTTAATGAAACCAAACTATTTGATTACTTGATCAAAACGAAGATTCCAACTCTTAGAAGCTTGCTTTAATCCATAAATGGATCTTTGCAACTTGCATACCTTATTAGCATTCTCTGGAGTGACAAAACCTTCAGGTTGTGTCATATACACATCCTCTAAAAGATTTCCATTAAGGAAAGCGGTTTTGACATCCATCTGCCATATCTTATAATCATGGCATGCAGCAATAGCCAATAGAATTCGGATGGATTTAACCATGGCAATTGGCGAAAAAGTTTCATCAAAGTCAATACCATGAACTTGTTTGAAACCTTTAGTAACCAATCGCCCTTAAAAGGTAATCACATTACCATCCATGTCGGTCTTCTTCTTATAGACCCACTTGCACCTAATGGGTTTTACCCCTTCAGGTGGATCAACCAAGGTCCACACCTTGTTTTCGTACATGGATTCTATCTCAGAATTCATGGCTTCTAGCCACTTCATAGAGTCTAGACCCGTAATTGCCTGCTGATAGGAAGTGGGCTCATCTTCATCCATAAGCATCACATCTCCAGTATGAGTCAAAAGAAATCCATATCTCTCAGGCTCATACCGAGTCCTATCAGACCTACGTGGTCCATGTGTTACAGGTACAGGATTTTCACCCACAATATCTTGTGGTTCGTGTCCTTGTTCCATCTCATCCTCTATAGCTTCTTGTTGTACTCGAACTTCTTCGAGTTCTTTTTTTCTCCCACTGATCTCTCTAGAAATAAATTCTCTTTCTAGAAAAATTGCAGTACGAGCAACAAACACTTTTTGCTCTGTGGGATTATAGAAATAATATCCTTTAGTTTCTTTAGGATATCCAACAAAATGGCACTTGTCAGATTTAGGGCCGAGTTTGTCTGATGCTTGACGTCTTACGTAAGCCTCACAACCCCAAATCTTCATAAAAACAAATTGGGATGTTTCCCAGTCCACATCTCATATGGTGTCTTTTCAACCGATTTAGATGGAACATGGTTAAGTGTAAAGGCAGCAGTCAATAAAGCATGTCCCCAAAATGAAGAAGGAAGGTCAGCTTGACTCATCATAGAACGAACCATGTCTAACAGAGTTTTATTTCTCCTTTCAGATACACCATTCCACTGAGGTGTACCTGGTGGAGTAAGTTGTGATACTATACCACATTCCTTTAGATGATCGAGAAATTCTCGGTCTAAGTATTCACCTCCTCGATCAGATCGAAGCATTTTAATACTCTTACCAAGTTGATTATGTACTTCATTCTTGAATTCTTTGAACTTTTCAAAGGATTCTGACTTGTGCTTCATAAGATACACAGAGCCATATCTACTATAATCATCAGTAAATATAATGAAGTACTGAAATCCACCTCTAGCCTGTGTTGACATAGGCCCACATACATCAGAATGTATAAGGCCTAACAAGTCTAAAGCCCTTTCACCTTTGCCGAAAAAAGGAGCCTTCGTCATTTTGCCCAATAAACATGACTCACATGTCTCATATGATTAAAATCAAATGAGTCTAAAAGCCCATCCTTATGGAGTTTAGAAATACGATTCTCGTTTATACGGCCCAAACGACAATGCCAGAGATAGGTCGTATTAGAATTGTTTAATTTAACCTTCTTCGAGTTAATGTTATAGAATGGGGGTTTCTCGGTTTAAAACGTACAAACCATTGCTTAAATATGCACCACCATAATAAATATCATTCAAATAAATAGAACAACAGTTGCTCTTTATTACGAATGAAGAACCCTTCTTGTCCAGACAAGAAACAGAAATCAAATTCCTGCTTATAGTAGGTACATAATACCAATCATCAAGTTCTAAAACCAAACCACTTGGTAAAGATAGATAATAAGTCCCTACGGCTAATGCAGCAACTCTTGCTCCATTTCCAACGCGCAGGTCCACTTCACCCTTTGCTAATCTTCTACTCTTTCTCAGATCCTACACATTTACACAAATGTGAGAACCACATCCGGTATCTAATATCCATGATGCAGAGATAGATATATTAGCTTCTATAACAAGAATACCTGAAGTGGAAGTCTTACTTCCCTTATGTTTCTTCACTTCCTCAAGGTAAATAGGGCAGTTACGCTTCCAATGGCCAGGTTTCTTGTAATGGAAACATTGTCCTGCCTTTGCAACACCACCTTTGGGTTTCAGCACATGTGAAGAAGAAGATGCACATGAACTAAACTTTTTGGCAGATTTCTTCTTACTGTTAAACTTGGCTTTACCCTTTCCTTTGCCATTTCCAACCATCAAAATGTTGTTGGATTTATTTGCCTTCATCTGTTGCTCAACTGTTCCCAACAAGTTAAGCAACTCAGACAAAGATTTGTCAAGATGATTCATATTGAAATTCATGACAAATTGGCTATAAGTATCCGGCAACGATTGCAGGACTAGATCAACGGCCAACTTTGCAAAGGAAAACCCAGCCCCTCAAGGCTCTCAATGTATCCAATCATTTTAAGCACATGAGGTCTGACAGGTGATGACTCAACCATCTTATATTAGAATAATGCCTTTGAGGTCTCATACCTCTCATGCCTGGCTTGCTCTTCAAAGAGCATTTTCAGGTGTTCGATCATATCGAAAGAACCCAAGTTCTCATGTTGCTTCTGAAGCTCAGAGTCCATAGTGATAAGCATAAGGCATGCAACATCCAATGCTTCATCAACATGCTTCTTATAAGCATCCTTTTCTGCCCTAGGAGCATTAGGTGCTAGTTCATCAGGAACAGGCCCCTTAAGGACATACAACTTCTTTTCTTGCTTGAGGACTATCCTCAAATTGCGATGCAACTTAAGGAAATTATTCCCATTCAGTTTTTCCTTCTCAAGGACTGATCGCAGTAACATAGTACTTGTGTTTTGTGCCATGATAATTCTACAATGATCAATTCACAGAAATCAGAGTCATGTATACAATCATTTAACATGGAATTTTATTAAATGATACTCCCACTATACAAATCAAGATGATAATGAGTGGGCCAAGATCCATATTTCACTACAGGATAAGTTATCTTTGGCTAATCGCTTATATCATAGTTATTTAGGTAGACAACTCTTTGTCAATTACATCTCATGTAACTCTTGGAAAATTGAGTGAACAACTCTTGTTCTTGTCTATCTCATAGAGTTATCTCAACTCTTTGCCTCTAAGTCACCAATCCTATTGAGATGACTTAGTTATGTTCAACCCACAATAAGCAATTTAGATATTACAATTATCCTATCGCACCTTGCTATGATAAACATTGGCACTTTGCTTTGGCAAACCTACCAAGTGTTGATCTAAGTATAGATGAGTGCTTATCAATGGAAGGCAACACATGAGGAACTTAATATTTAGCATCTTGCTGGGATAAACATTGGCACTTTGCTTTGGCAAACCTACCAAGTGTTGATCTAAGCAAAGATGAGTGCTCATTCCATGCATAACATGCATGTAATTAACATATTATATATCGCATACACAATAACTATGCATCATATGCAATATAAGCTGCTACGCAGAGGTAGCACGGAGGTAGCCGCTACGCAGAGGTAGCATCATATGTAAACATCGATGTTTGAGAATTCTGGAACTACAAGTAAGTTGGCAAAATCTCAGAACATCGATGTTTGGTCATGAACATTGATGTTTGGAGTTTTAGAATTCCAGAACATCGATGTTGATACTTAAATATCGATGTTTGAAGTTTCTGGATTCCAGAACATCGATGTTTAACCCAAAAGCTTCGATGTTTAAAGTTTCTAGAACTCCAAACAATTGGCCGAATGTTCAGAACATCGATATTTAAATCTTAAACATCGATGTTTTGACCGTGAACATCGATGTTTGAACCCCTCGGCGGATTAACGACCAAAGAGAACATCGATGTTTACATCTTAAACATCGAAGTTTTGGTATCATATACCATTCAATCAACCTTGTCGAACTCATTCGACTTCCTGCTGAAAACACACTTTGATTGATATCATATACCAATCAAGAACTTGCTGTCAAACACCTTTGACGGATCCGACTTCAACATATCACATATATGAGAATCATAATGATCTAGTTTAAACATACTATCAACATAAGCATAATAAACTGTGATCAAGTTATGCTGCTTATACAATCATGATCTAGCCACATCACATATAGCATATCGTACATATAAACAACTAATTCGGTTTAGTGTTTCAGAAGAGGCTCCGCTACCACTGTAAGTAATCGGGTATGCAAACAAGGAAACAAAATGCGCAGCAGAAAACCCGGAACTAATGGAGGATCCATGTGAAACGGGGTAAACCGAATAACAAAAATTTCATACCTGGTTTGGTTGAGTTCTTTCGCTCAACTGTTGAGCCAAATCAGCAAGAACCGGATAGAAATCCGACTCCTGTACGTCATCCACACGAACCGTTGATGACCGCTAGCAACCGTCACACGATCACTAACCCGAGCACTCTCGAGCCGTAATGCTAGCTGCAGAATTCTGAGAGCTAGAGACTAGAGAGTGTTTGATGTGTTGTGTGTGTTGAGCTTGGTGTATTAATCTCATTAAGCACACCCTTTCATGTATATCATATATACATATATCAATGTTAGTTAATATAGAAATGGCCAACACAATCATACATATATCTTATCATGCATGATTGTGTTTTCCATTATCTATACTTTAGTCACAATCATCAACATGAACATGTCTCCACTAACTCAATCATATATATCAACATATATATAAAATAACACGTCCTTTCATGCCTTTTGGACAATAATTCAGGTTCAATAATTCTGGTAACTATTGTACTGAACCAATTCAAACGACCTGGTCCAACCATGGTCTAACCACTAGCTCAATAACCTGGTCGAACCATGGTCCAACCATAGTTTAACCACTGGCTCGAATCAACAATTCTAAGTGTGTGACCCTGTAGGCACTAATCACGTTGGCAATAATTATAAACTCTCACTTATAATTATAAACAATGAGCGGTGTCTAGCAACACATCATTGCTACCCAAGTGACCAGATCAGTACTGATTCATTATGCCTCGGTAAAAATGTCATTATCCTTTCGTCCCATTATATCAAGATCAAACATGAGACATGGAATATGTCATTCTCGTATATGTTTAATCTAAGGTTTCTTAATCCCCGAGTTAACTGTGTAAAACGGATACAAATGACATCTCCATATCACTTAATCCGAGCATGGCCATGCATTTACAGTTCAACTCTATCAAGGGGCCCAACTGGTAAGATACCCGTTATATGGGTTGGACGAATCCCATCTTGATCATACAAAACCCACTACACATTACATCATACACCCAATAGTTACTCTAAGGTTTACTCAGTTATGGGTAACTAAGAGTAATATCAAAGTATACGACTCACATGTTGGGAACCTTGATGATCTCAGGTCTAAGGACAATACATATAAGAACCACCAATGACAACATATATAGCAATCCATGTAGTGTTCTTATGTCGGGTCAGTGCAGACCACAAGTTCTCTAACTTGTACCCGTATGTAGAATTCATATCTCATATAATTCTCAACATACGCTAGTCTTAATTTACTATTACAACCCATCCATAATAATAATCGACTAGGGACATGAAACGCCCGTGTCTCAATTTATTAATATAAAATAGAATTTGAATATAAAATGACTAAATTGCCCTTATCAATCCCGGGACACGAAAATCATGAACTAAACACCCGTATCCCAAATAACCCATTAATTTAATTACAACATGAGAAGTGACCAAAATGCCCTTATACCCAGGATACGATATCAATAATATGATCAACATTTAATCAAATAATAAATAATACAGTAGAATCAAGTACGCAGCGGAAAAACCAAAAATACGTAGCAACATGCATGCAATGAACCCTATGGATCCGACCCGAGGAGGGAAGCACCGCTACCTGCTGAAATGCACCACTGCTCAAATAACAGTTAACCTGTAAAAGACTGTGAGGGGGTGAGACCAACCACTTTCTCACTGAAAACAAATAAACCAATGTATACAAATACAAATCAGCTACAAGTACACCGGCATCAGGCAACAGCAACCACATTGCACAAACAAGTCACAATGAACAATACAAGTCATCATCAGACTTCAAACCAACACTGATCTTTAATCACTTAATTATCATTGTACTTTATTGTTATTAGGGTTGGAAGTTTTATTAGGACCCTCTACTGTGTGCGTCGAGCTCGGTCCCGTCTCATGAGACAACCAGGGCATAAGCCCAATATAACCAGGGCAAGGCCCAATACAATCATAGAGAGAGAGAGACAGATAGAGAGAAAAAGAGAGGTAAAAAGGGGGAGATAGAAAGAGGGAGGTAGAACCGGTCATCACAGACCCATATGCTAAACCGCATATACCATGCTATCCCGCATGCAATCCCGAGGGGTATCACTTCCCGCTCAAACCAACCGGTCAACAGCCCCACAGTAGAATTATTATAATTTGTTATTTATGCTTAAAGAATTTCGTGTACCATTACATACGAATGTCCAGGTTTGTGTGAATTTAACATCTTATTCTCAAGTCCGGGCCTCCAGCCCATAGTCCACCACACAAACCACAAAACTATGTATCATGTTATTTAACACACAAAACAAGTCATACTCGACAGGCATATTATACCACACTGGTACACAGTTCACATAATCATGCACACTGCATCAGAGATATCATCAATAAGATACAAGGTGTAAGCAAGAACATCCACAAAGCAGACAAGCATGCATACCGCATTGAAGGCCAAACAAATAATACCACTTTATATACCAAGACAATTAACCGAGTAATGTAGGCAGTAACGCATACAAAGGTTTATATGTCCTCACCTGGCCATATCAATTGTCTCGGAACTTGAAGCTTTGTTCCGCCTCGACATTCCTATGCCCTGAACATCCTACCACATATACGTCAAATAAGACACTTATTCATGACAAATACCAAATGTATGCTAAGGATGAAATCTTGAGCCTTATAGTCTGTTGTACTCATTAACCGTGAATCCACTAATAGGTCGGGGTCTAAGCCCAAATATAATCCTTAAACTCCATAATTTCATATTTAACTTAAATCCATATTATAGTTTTTGGGCCTAAGCCCATATAAACTTAATCAAACCTTATCGAGCCTAAGCCCATCTCAAATACAAGCCATTAGGCCTAAAGCCCACCTCATTAGTCATTGGGCCTAAAAGCCCATATAAAAATTAATAATGACATTAATTGGGCCTAAGCCCGGCCCATCCTCAAAATCACACTAACCGAACTTCCGAGCCCAAACATTTTCCGGCCTAAAGATAATGTATGCGTCGGACATATACCGGCCACGCCACTCAACGCTCCAAGCTTGGTATCTACTATACCCTTCTCATTTTAATACAAGGATTAAATACAATTACACTATATGTCATGTACAAAATCAAATAACGGCCAACACCGAGAATTACCATGTAATGCCGGAAAAAAAATTTATGTCTTGCTGGAACAGCAACCCGAGCCCCGCCGGAAATTTCCCGAGCCTCGCCGGATTCCGGTAACCTTGTCGGAAAACACCACAACAACCATGAGAAAGAAACCCCAACTACTCTGCCAAAACCAACAGCACCCAAACCAAATTCAAACACAATAACACAATCCACACAAGCATCAACGAATATGGAAAGAGGAAGACAAAAGGATTCGCCGAAAACTCACTGAATCAACAGTCCAACCTAGATCTGCAGTATTCTGTTCAAAACCAACCTCGTTGTTTCCAAACCAGAAACACAAACAACTCTGAAAATCGAGCTCTCACAGTCCAAACCCGTTCCACAGCCTCTGTCCGAGACAAACCCGCAACCGCCAACCAAATCTGGCAGCCACCACCCCGACCTGAGGCAACACAGGAACCAACAACCGGCCTCACTTCGGCCAAACACGCCACCAACGAACCAAACCTGCACCCGCCATCCACAGGCGGCGGCGACTCCTCGCAACCACGCACAGGTACTGCTCGTCGCGGCCACTCGCATCGGTTCTGGTCTCGCGTTCTCGGCTGCGGCGGTGGCGATTCAAGAGGTGGAGGGCGACGACTCAAAGAGGAGAGCGAAGGGCGACGGAAATGGGTTTGAGTTCACGCCTCGGGTCCGTCGCCGTTCGTCCTCCTCGGGTGTGTCTCCTCCCCACCTCGATGCAGCAACGACAGCGGCTCCTTGGTGTTATTTGCGCGGCGAACAGAAAGAGGAAGAAGGATGGCCGATGGCGATGGCTTGAGGGACTTGCAGCGGCGGCACGAAGAGAAGAATAAGGTCATGGGGAAGAAAAGAGCCGGGCGGCGCGGAAGTGAAAAGAGAGAAAAGAGTTTTGGTCTTAAGGCGCGGTCAACTCCTCCTAGTTGGTAGCGGAGTAGGCTGTAGATCCTTAGGGATGTGTGGATATATTTTGTGATCTTATGTGCATATGACTGCTCCTTTTTTAGTCGGTAGTTGCATTGTCTTATGCATGCATATAGTGAGGTTGTCTATGGATCCGGTAGAGGACACGCACCTGCTGAGGGTCGGAGTGACCCGATATTGTTGTTTAAATGATATGCTTACCTTTATAGCTTAGGCTGTTGCAAGGTTTGTTTTGTGGAATATCCACTACTTATCAGAGTCGGTGTAGACTCTTGATTCTTTGCTTACGTTTTTTTGTCGGTGTGGGTACACCGTTGTTGCTTCTCCCTGTGTTGTCGCCAGAAGGTGCGTTCCTACGACAACATGTCTGATAGTTCTAGAAATAGAACTGGCCAATACAAGTAAGAACCATCAATTTGTTTTTTTTTTTGGATGTTATATCTGTCAAGGGATGATTTGATATGATTCTTGTGATTTTGGTGATCTTGGTGATCATGGTATATGTGGTCTGATTATCTGAGCTGAAGGGTTTGAATTTACTTGTGAAATTACAATATGGATTTAATCTTGTTCGAAGTTCGAGATGACAATTTCTTGAATTAATTTGAGGTTGACCCAATGGTATACTTGAGGAAATGTCTTTCAATGATACTTGAGGTTTTTATTTTGGTTGAGATTTGAGGTATTGATGGTGATT
This sequence comes from Turnera subulata, assembly GCA_028386065.3. Classification (NCBI taxonomy): domain Eukaryota; kingdom Viridiplantae; phylum Streptophyta; class Magnoliopsida; order Malpighiales; family Passifloraceae; genus Turnera; species Turnera subulata. The sequence continues at coordinate 115,046 of JAKUCV010005924.1, read as the reverse complement.
CTGATAAAAAGGTTTTGATCGTGGATCTTGGTAGAGGTTATAATTCATGTGCTAATTGAGGATGCTGGTAGTATGTTCACATTTAGGTTTGATTTTGAGGTGATCTCGGGAATTGAGAATTGATCGCTAGTTAGGTAATTGTGTGTCAAGAGATACGGTGGTGTTTTAAGTTCTTCATTAAAGGAACTTTGATGTTCATATTAATTTGGGCGATAGATTTATAAGTATGAGTTTTGCATGCATGTAATATGTTAATCATGTGGAGCGAGCTATGCACAGCAAACAAGCACAACAATCATCAAAAGACCTACTGCCCGCTCCGCTACCAAAATGAAACAACCTGACCCGTATTTACCATTATTCACAGTAAACAGTGACCATCTTATTATTACTGGAATAACAACATCCAAGTCATACAATAAAGTCAAACCAAAGCATAGCTTAATATAGCAAGCCACACACGTCACCCGAGCATGCGGACAATTAATACAAAGCAGTCTCAACAGCAATCAACAACAGAAGCAGAGTGACACACAACAACAGCGAAAGACTTGAAAATAACAACAGCACACCACAAATGAAAGATGCAGCGGAGTATGGATCTGGGTCTGGCAGAGGGTACGCCGCAGCTTGCCTGACGCGTTCCTGTACTAAAAGCAAATCAATCTACGTGACCGAGTCACGTAGTGAGGGGTGAGTCCGAAGTGCTCACCGGGTAAAATTTATAAGTAATAATTAATATACAAGCATCCATTATAACCAAGTTGTCAAGAGCAATTAATACAAGACATGACATAACATTAACCGAACCTACGCTCACCGGTTATCTTTCCTAACAACTAGCCAGTAGACTTGTCCAAATTTTATTAGCAGGGCCCCTATCACAAATTAAATGTTTGTCGTGCCTGGTAGCCAAGTTAGCTAACCCCAGGGTACTCCCCGTTAAACCATAACATCACAAATCAAAAAGTATCACAATAACCGAGTCCCGTAGTCCTCGGCCGGGAGTATCGCAGTCCTCCCTTTCATAAATTAAGTCATAACACAAATCTCAAAATGACTACCATCTGGTCATACCAACACTTAACTGTGACTATCTAACAGTCTAGGTGATACCATTATTATTACTCACTGTCAATTAAATCCTCATATCCTATCCCGAGTAGGCACTCTGCCTCTCAACTCGTCTGGATAGTTTAATCACAACACAGATACTCACGGGACTCATTACACTTCTCAACAACAACAACAACAGCAATATCAGCAACTCATAACACAATCCATCAATCATTCACAGTCAACAAATTATTCACATCAAGACGTAAACGACAAATATCAACAAACCACAACTCAGTATAACAGGCAGCATATTAATAATTACTTGTCCTCACCTTAGTCGATAAGTTCCTCGGGAATTTTGCCCGCAGGTTCCAAGTCCACGTTCACGTTCTCTTCACCTAGATGTATTAACATACAATCACATAAATGCACAACAACATGATATGCACGTATAATTGTCCATTTCCGTAATTTTATAGTACCATTATAGCATTATTTTTACCCAATTTATATCCTTGGTATATATATATATATATATATATTTATATTAATATTGTGCTGTATAATTATTTTCGGACTTCCAGAATTTATATATTCGTGTACATATTTATATTTATATCATCATTATAATTATTAATGTTACTTAACTGTTAATATAATTCTGGTTATATAATTTAGAAACTAGTTAGCTTAATTGCAAGTCCATGAGCAGGCCCTTTTGATTTAGTCCAAGTTTAACACTTAAGCCCAAACAGAGACCAAAAGCAGGCCATCAGCCCGTTTTGCAACTGGTGAGTCAACTCACCAACGAGTCGGCGACATTGGACTCGGTAGATGCAACGCAGGCGAGGTCGGTTGCAAGCGGCTAGATGGTTTTTCTGTACAATAACCCAGCAGAACCCATACGTTGGGCGCCAGAGCCATTTATGCAAGAATCGCCACATAATTTAAAAATAAAAGAATATGCTAATTAAAATGCCAGAATTAGATTTACTTAGCTCTAGTCTCTGGAGTTGGATTGATGGTATAGTCTAACAGTATCATTTTTTAAAATGTTATGTTAAAGTTTCATTCCTCAAGTTAGAATATTTGCCATACTCTTTCTTTGCTATGTTAATAAACTAGTTGTAAATTGAATGGTTACCATAGGTTTGTTGGAAAAATTAGAGTATTTCAAAAGAAATTTATTTTCCAAATTAAATTATTCTCTGGAAAGTCTTGTCTGAAGTAAAGTGGTACAATGCTAGATGTGTCCTAATATCTATATCTATATGTTTTTCACGAAGAGTTATTTCCTCTCTCCACCCAACAGATATTTTGATATCTATAAATACCCAAATATCATTTGCACAAAAACTGACACGATTAGAAAACTTATTTTACAAATTCTCTCTCATTTTGTGTGATTACACTTTACCCTAAGCTTTTCTCCTTACTTTACAAAAGTTTTTGTCATTTCTCTCCATTTTATTGGGTTAAAAAATCTTCTGTGGCAGTTCTGGTATCCTGCCTAATATGGGCAGAAGGGCTTGTTATATCCTGGGGGATATTTCGCAGAGGCGAAAAAATTTTCTTGAGAACAGTGTTCTTCAACACGTCTCAAGCCATAAATTTCCAACAATCTCAAGAGAATTTAGCATGGCTATCGACTAACCATCCTCAATTGAATTGCTGGTGGGGAAAGAAATGAAGTCTGTGGAAATAATTGTATTTCTATTTATCTCTTTTCCGTGTCAGTTTCCAAACTTTCTCAGAATTTATTTCATATGTACATATACGAATAGAGAAGTATGAATATGTGCACACATATATATGTACATATACGAATAGAGAAGTATGAATATGTGCACATATATATGTGTGTGGATGCATCATGAAAAACCAAGAGTGTGCATATGCAATTTAATGCGTGAAATCTTGTCAACATTGAAGTTGATGAAAAATAATTTCTCAGCAGAGTTTGAGTGTTACTGAATTACAAGTCTCACATGTTCATATGAATTTTTTTTTTGTTGCATGTGCATGAAGAGTCATCTGAATATATATGCACTAAAACTGTTGAAAACATGAGTTGTTATCTGATAAATCTTTGACGTATCTATAGTTTTCATATAATATGATTACTTTTATCCAACGGGTAATATGGTTAATTAGTTTTTCTTTTTTAAAAAAAATAATAGTATTGGTATGGTGCAATTTTATTGCCGTAGGGAAATGTCTTTATCATTAATCATAAGAATTATTCTTTGATTTCACTCTTTTATTTTCTTTTGAAAAAAAAAAAAAAGAAGAAGGGAAAAGATGAAATGTGGGGGCATATTGGAGGTATGTTGTGATAATGATATTTTTGAATTTGGATAAATGCATATGTTGTTTTGGTAAGTAAACAAATCAATGGATCATGAGAAGCATGTGTAAGCGATGAACTTTGATATGTGAAAATGATATGTACATATCTGTCAGTAAGAATATATTTTTTTGGGAAAAGAAAGCATATGCATATATTTGGTTATTAAACAAATTAATGTGATACGAGAAGCACATATAGGCATGAAATTGAGAAGTATAAACTTGTGCGTGCAATATATGTGAAATGTGGATAGAATGTTGATGTTGGATAATATCAAAATATGCTATCAGTTGCATTTTTTAGTTGTTGTTTCTCAATTTTATATGAAATATTTGGTGAAGCAAAATGTGATGATTGGGAGTAAAATCCATAAAGGATTGATATTTTGAGAAACTTCATATGAAGTGTGTAAGGTTAGAAATGTGGATATCCCCTTATGATGATGATTATTAATTGAAGAATTAGAAAGGATATATAATATCTCGACATAAATATGCACAACTAAATGGGAGGTTGTTCCATTTAAGGAATAATAACAGACCTGGCATAGCTTATGCTATGGAAATGATGTCGGTATTGCGTAATTTTGAGCAGGCACAAATTTTATAGAATTTGTTGCAGTTAATGAATCACAACAGTCCCAATATTGCTTATGATATGGGAAAATTCAGTTGATACTATATATTGTATGGTATAGTAGCCACTGTAAGAAAGTGTACAGTGATGAATGAATGAATTTTGATTCATATGAAGAAAATCCACCGGTGATGTTGCAATTATGGGGGAATCAGAAAAGTAGAAAATCCACTAGTAATATTGCAACTATATGGGAGTCAACTAAGTAATTTATAATTACTAAAGTATCTGCAGAATTAGAATATGTTATTCTAGAGAGAGCTGAGTATAAGACTAAGGAATTGGAAATATGAAAATATGATGAGACAGTTGTCGTTATGAGAAAAATGCAATGAGTTCCACTAATTGTGGGGGTCAGAAATGGATTTGGCCAATCCTCTAACAAAACCTCGGGAAGTGAATGTTGTGATAAAATCTCGGGATGAAACACTGAGGGGATGGGACTTTGCCACTTGGAAATTAACAGTGATGGGAACCCAACCTGCGTGATCGGAGATCCCGTGAAATAGGTTCGTATGGGTAATAACAAGTCACTTGTTAGTTTTGCTAGTACATTTTATTGTCCCTTCCTATGGTGGAACACAAGTACTTAACTGCATTTATTGGGAGGTTGAGTTAAAACTATAATAATTTTAACTCTTAATGTTTTCATATCCCTATGGGTGGTGTATGAAGTGCAACATACACTTGATGAAAAACACGTATATGAGTGTGGAATGGGGCCATTCTCATGAGATCTTGACAAAATCTCTATAGCACTCAGGAATACCAGGACACGCGCATGGCCGACCAAAGGCGCCCAACAGCGATAACACTAGGGAATTGTGGGGGTGTGATATGATTAATAAGGCCACTGTCAGTGCCAACAGTGTTTGTTGGTTCACAGTAACTTTGTTACACCAATGACATGGTATCGTTAAGTCTTATTGATCCAGACCGGTTCATAGTCAAAGAGTCACAGTAACTTTGTTACACCATTGACATGGTATCGTTAAGTCTTATTGATCCAGACCGGTTCATAGTCGAAGAGACACCGAGTTCGTTGTATCACATCTCTACTATATCTAACCCAGTAAAGTTCTTATCATTTTTGGTCTCTCATTTCTTTTGAAATATGTGGGGGATTGTTGGAAAAATTAGAGTATTTCAAAACAAATTTATTTTCCAAATTAAATTATTCTCTAGAAAGTCATGTCTGAAGTAAAGTGGTACAATGCTACCAAAAGATGTGTCTTAATATCTATATCTATATGTTTTTCACGAAAAGTTATTTCCTCTCTCCACCCAACAGACATTTTGATATTTATAAATACCCAAATATCATTTACACAAAAAATGACATGATCAGAAAACTTATTTTACAAACTCTCTCTCATTTTGTGTAATTACACTTTACCCTAAGTTTTCCTCCTTACTTTACAGAAGTTTTTGTCCTTTCCCTCGATTTTACTAGGTTACTGCCTAATATGGTCAAAAGGGTTTGTTATATCTTGGGGGATATTTCGCAGAAGTGATAGCTTCCCGCAAGTATACGGGGTTGTTGTAGTACCAAGGTCGTCTCACAGGGATCTTTGCTAAGTACTATCTAACCGAGCAATTTAGGATTATCTAGATAAATAAATAATGTTGAGGGATTGATGTTTGAAATGAAAACTAAAGCAATTAATAACGAGATTAAACTGATTAATATAAAGCATCTAGGACTTCGCGGAATTCCTTGCCAATATTTCCATACAATTAAGCTACGCATAAGCAGGCCATATACTGTCACCACATAGCTACCCTATGTAGAATCTATGAATTGAATCCTGAAATTAAACTTCTTTAAAAAAAATGGGAAATCTAAACTAGATCGATAGCCTACTCTCATAGAGCCGTAAAATCCCTTCCTAGTTTACGTCCACTATCCATTTGCCAGTGATGAAATAAACTAAGAGCATTAAGAAATTTCCCTACTAAATCTCCAATAAAAAGCACGCCTCCCTCGAGGTCGGTTTTTAAAGTCCGGTTTATGTTTTTCTATAGGTAAACGACGTTGTCACTTAACGTTTCCCTATTATAAATTTATGCTAATTGGTGATCAAGCAACTAACATAGTGAAGATTCATGAACCGAATTAAAGAAGAATAAAATCAGAAAATTAAACTTTATTTAAATGAGCATGGAAACATTAACAAGTTCATCCCGTATTCCTAGATTACAAATTTAGCATGACATAGCTTTAAGGAAAACAACAAATACTAGAAGAAAATTCATCATCATTGATTCAAAGTAGGAATCACTTACAAGAAGGAAGAACCAACCTTGAACAAAAAGGAGAAAATCTCCAAGCAAAATCCCTCCTAAAAAGCTAAAGTCTCCTTGCTTGAGTTTACAATAAAAGAGAGAAAAGGCCTACTCTAATTGCTAATTGCCGAATTAGGGCTTGAAAACTTGATAGAGGACTTGATGTCCTTTTGCTTAGCTTTCCTTGGCTTTTTATAGTGCAGGAGGAGCAAGATTGCATGGCTGGAAATGGTGGGAAGTGGCACCAAAAATGGTGGTGGACCACTTCACCACTTGCGCCAAAATTGGTGCATTTGCCACATTCAAAAACCGTTGTATCCTTTCCAGAATTAGTCCCTTCCTTAAAGCAGGTATTGCCATGTGTCTTTGACCAAATTTTCTACCTAAAATCCAATCAAGAATCAGCCTAAGTGAGGTCCACGTGCCAAGTCATGCCAAAGATAGAGTCAAGCCAAAGCCTTCTGTTCGTGAGCAGAAAATGTGGGCTGGCCTTAGTGCTTTCTTTTTACTTGGTCATTGAGGAGACCACGTATGCAAGTCATGCCAAAAATGGAATTATTGGCTATCTTCTGTGTGCAAGTGACGCACCAAAGGACCAGGTCTTGGATGACATCAGCTCAATCATTTTGGTAATGGATGAACCTCACGTAAATAACCATGCATCTTGGGTTGGGCTTTTACTTCTTCTTCCTTCTTGCCTTCTTCTTCATGACAATGGGCTTGGGCCATCATGATTGGGTCCATCATGATCCTGGGCTGTTCTTGTAAGGAACCTTGGGCTCAATTTTAGGGAGGCTTCATCTTGTCTTGCCACATGTCTGTAGGTTGCCCATGCTGGGACAGTTCGCATGGGCAGCCCATGCTGGGACTGCACATCTTTTCCGAAAAATCAAGCTTTTATTTCTAAATTCTAAAATTATATTAAAACCTAAAGAAAAAGGAAATATAAAAATAAAAGGGAGAAAACACTAAAAAAAGACGGATAAATAAAATAAATAAATTTTTTGCAAGCTAAAAACGTTGAAAGAACCCGTGAAATGAGTACAAAATGCGTACTCATCACCACCCCAAACTTAGAATTTTGCTTGTCCGCAAGCAATTATCGTGGAAAACGGGATGAAAACGTCTTACCCATTGGAATCAATGGGGCCAATCAACCAGAGTTACATGGAAAATCTCCAAATGTCGCAAAAAGGAGCCCCGGCAACGACCTACAAGAACCGTGAGAAAAAGTGCCAAGATGGTCCGAATATGTACTTTGTTAGGCAATTAATCCAATTGATCAAATTCACAACTTCCCTCTCTGTTTGCTAAAATGAAATTGGCAGTTTTGAAAAACTAAAAATAAGGTCAAATATGCAGGTCCAGTTCTCTGTCTCCACTAATGGCAAGGATTGAATTTCAGGGATCAAAAATTCTTTATTTGGGTTGTAATGGGGCTTATGTTGAGTTTAAGAAAGATGGGAAAAAGGTAATCTGAAACGCCCGTGTCCCAATTTATTAATATAAGTTATAAATTAATAATAGTTTGACCAAATGGCCCTTATCATTCCCAGGACACCCGTATCCCAAACCATCCATTAAAGATTGTAAAATATGTGAAGAGACCAAAATGCCCTTCTACCCGGGATACAACATCAACAGAATAATCAATGAACAATTATTCATCAATTCACACAGCAACGAGTATGCAGCGGAAGACTATACAAATGATAACAAGTATGCAGTGAACTCTATGGATCCGACCCGAGGAGAGGAATGCACCGCCACCTGCTGATATGCAC